>VDFB02008938.1:0-24399 GCA_007258455.2 Sequoia sempervirens | reverse complement strand
TATAAATACCCTCCTCAAGGGCATTTTCAACACTTTTTGATTTGAGTAACCTTATGCTGCCAATTTGCATTCTCAAGCACTTTATATCATTAAGTCATCCAATTTGATCATTTTTCATATTCAATCTTGCATTTAGCCACTCAAGAAGCCATCTAAGGAGCACACAAAGTTATCCAAATCAAGGGCCAACCAAGGAGTCTTCAACAGCAAGGAAAGTATAATCATTTGCATCTCGTTTTATCTATTTTCCTTCTTGTTTTATCACTCTTTAGGTTAATCTTGAAGTGTCCTTAGTCTTTTATCATTCGCATTTTTAGTTGTTTTGCACATTAGAATAGGGTAAAATTCCAAGGTACACATTTTTAATAAAATATTTAAATGTATTTAACATCACTAGTGCATCTAAGTTACAACCTTCATACACTCCTAACTTGACTACTAATGGAAGATCTAAATATTCAATGAGCTTATATTTTCTTTAAATTTTACATGTCATTATTGCTATGTCCAAATTTACTACACATAATTTACACAAATTTTTCTATCGAATAATTTTTTTAATGACCAACCTCTTTACATATTTAAAAATATAGGTTCAATTGTAAAATTGTGCTTATATTCTTACAGTTCAATAATCTTGTTAAAATTTCTAGAAGATTATTAGCTAATGATGGAACATTTCATACATAATTGAATTCCATATATGCACCATACGACATTTTTATTGAAAATTTTCCTACTTCAACCATTCATGCCTATAGTTATCACCAATAATAACACCATTACAATCTTATTGTACTTTGTGAAGAAACCTTTTTTGGGTGTCATATGTTGTGTTTCTTATAAAATTGAAAACAATTTTTTTTATAGAGTATGAGCTTGCATGTGTAGTGACAAAATAATTTATATTTCTCATTACATGATTCTACCTTCTTTTTTATCTCTTAAACATGTATGCTAACCATTTCCTAGATTTCTTTTTAAAATATCCTTGAGTACTACAATGGAAACATTTTTTGGGTCTCTTTTTATCCTCTCTTTTTCCTTGAATACTATTAGAGGAATTTTAAGAATTATTTATGTCTTATTTTGTAATTATTCTTGTTTCCTATTCAAAATAGTGTTGTAGAACTCACAATATTCAATCATACACCCTTCTTCTTTTAGGAGAGGTGAAATTGATACATCCTACCATTATAAATTTTCTTGAGTGTTAAGAGCTACTACCAATCCTAAATAATATTTTTGAAAGCTCCCAAGAATTCTCATCACTACATCTTCTAAGAAATTTTACCCAAATTTAAGGAAATACATGTGTAAACCTTTTAGCAATTAAACTAAAAAAAAAGCTCAAAACTAGGCATGCGATTATTTCCACATTGATTATAGGAGGAGAATATATTAAGATATATATATATATATATATATATATATACATAATTTTTAGTACCATTCTCACATGTAAGCAACACTTTAAAAGGAAATAATAAGAGTAGAAGGATTGAAGCAATCGTAAGAACATGAGTGAAAAAGTTATACCTTAGGGAAACACTTTCAAGAAAAAATAAGCCTCCAAAGACCATCCAATATATTATTCAACAATAATTAATGGTTATAAGACATTCTTAGAGTCTAATTATCTATTAGGAGAAAGTGAGGGTAAACACTCTTTAGTATTGGAGAAAAATTAATAACATAACACCTAAAAGAGATAATCTATAATTCCTCCATATAAATCCCCCAATATATAAAATCAAGGAGGCACATAAATCACAAAAAGAATACCACAAGTCCAAACAAGTTCCCAAAATACCATGGTAATAATTATCATGAGTCACTCTAAAGAAAGTGGCCTCTAAAATTAGAATATTACTCCACAATATTTTTACTTGCATTGCTTAAGTTAAAGTATATACATAAGTTTTTAGCACCCCTTCATGAAGCACTAATTACATCTTACACCCACTAATAATGTAAGATGCTTGAATTACATTCATTTGCGCCCCTCGCCAGTGCCTTATTACAATAATATTAGAGAATAATAAAATCATCAAATATGCTTGCATCTGACATGGGCATCCTGTTTTAATACCTTCCATAATTGTTTGAGATACATAAATTATTTTCTTTCATATGAAAATTTATGCTACAAAAAATATTAGAATATTCAAGGTGAATATTACACCTAATCCTAGCATTATCCCACTTGATATTCACATAAAAAAATATATAAGGATCTCCAAAAAATAAAATAATCATGGAAATAAATTTTAATAACATCAACCAAATTGTCTATGATCATGTACTCAATAAATAAACCTAAAATATTCATTAAATGAGAATCATCTCAACAACAAAAGTCACATCCCCATCATGCCCAATTATGAAATGTTAGAAATCCAATCCAAGACCACACTCTAAATATCACATAGAAACCACTATATCATTCTTAACACAAACACTAATGTCTATCTCATCAATAAAAGGATTAATTATCTACCATATACTCATCTTAAGAATTCAAATGGAAATCATAAATTTTTGGAAATATGTCCAACTAACTACACCTTAAAATAGTGTAAACACATATCTCAAGAAAAAAATTTACTATTTACTTATCAAATCCAATGCACAATCATTGTAAGTCCATATATATACATTGTCTTTTATAATGTAATCCTCTAGGTGGCACACATATATATAGGAAAATAAAAGACCCTTTTATACTACAATCTAATAAAAATTATCCAACAATCAACACATATACATCCCAAAAATCCCACTACATAAGCAATGTCTAATCTAGAACCAACCATGCCGATAAAGTGGTTTGGTGGTCAAGTCGCTTGGTTGTAGTGACGGCCACCAGGGTTCAAACCCTCGCTGGGCCAAAGTGCTCACAGGCCTTGTGCCTTCACTGGGCCATTGTGCTCACGGGTTTGGTTGTTTCTTGTGGTTTCTTGTATCCAGTTCATAGCTCCGGTCAAAAGTGTTTACCCCTAATAATATGGGTGCATTGCACCTTAAAAAAAAAAAAAAAATCTAGAACCAACCATATCATCTAAAATTCCACCAATCACACTCACATAAAGGGCATGACCCATATCTTCAATAATACCTAGTGCTTAACAACACCAACTAATATACAAACTTAAAAACACCATTGCAAAACATATCTTCCAACCAAAACATGTCCTACAATATTTACACATTCTTCAGATATGAAAAGAAAAATCTTCACCTATAAAACCTTAAAAAAAAGGTTTTCAACATCTAATCATTCAACCCTAAGGTTAAAGATAATAATAGTAGATGTATTTATTTATGAGAATAATTAATTTACTATTTCATTACTAATAACACACATACTTAAAAAACCAATTGAGATCAAATTTCATTTAATATGCTCATATTGTCAAAACAACATTCTAATACAAACTTTCAAACATTAAATTCAATGAAACTAGTGTACTTAAATTTAATTAGTCACACTATTGTGCTCTAAAGTGTAGGGGAGTAGCCATAGGTCCTAATTTCTTGAAATATTCCACAGTGTCTCCCTTTGTGTCTACTTTGTATAGTTGTGGATGCTCTTGGTCAATCATCTCTTTTGGACATCGAATTTCAAACTCGTCTGGAAAATTAAAAAATATCCATTGACAACCTATTTTTTATTTGACTTTCCATACACAACATGATGTTCAACACTACGATATCTCTCATTATGCCACATTTGCAAGAATTTATACTAAACATGATGTCATTTAAAAAAATTAATAGCCTATATTAATTTTTAAAACATGCTATTGTATAGTCTAATTAAATTGAATCTTCAATTACACTGATATATAGATTTTGTTATCTATACTTAATATATATCATTTTACTATCATTAATTATTATAAATAAATTAGCATATAGATTAACTCCATGGTTGATCACCTGGAAGAAGCCTAACTCCTGGCAAGCCTACTTGAGTTCATTAAGCTTGAATGAGAGTTGGATTAATCTTATTTTTGGAGGTGAAAGAACACAAGTAAGGAATGGTAATAATCTGAGTTGGTGATCAATTTTTGGATCATGGGAAATTTTTTGAAATTTTGTAAGATGCGCATTGGGACTCCCATGATAGAATTAACCAACTTGGGGTCCTTATTTAAAGTTGAAAGGAAGGAATGGTAGAAAAAAATAGCAAACAGTCTGATTTTTGTTGTCCCCTATCAATGTGGAAATGAAACAAAAGAGGCACAAAATAAGCACCTATTTAAGGTGGAAAAGAGTGAAACAATGAAGGAAATTGTGCAGATAGTGGGGGAGAATGTGTGAGCGGCAAGCCATATCCATGATGGCAAGGTTTATGAGGAGGTGTTGGCAAATATTGTGCAAGTAATGGGAGAAAATACATGGGGGTCGATAGTTGCCAACAATTTGGTTGCAGAAGGGAAAAAAGAAGATGTGCTTGAATGGATCTTGTCCATCAACAAGAAGCCAATGACTAGACTCATTGTTAGCATTTTATATACGGTGGTTGTCAAAAAGAAGGTGGTCTTGGCTCAAGCATTGATGTTGCTCAGTGAGGGGCTGCTAAAGAAGGACCTCCAAACCTTAAGTTTTTATGTAAGCCATAATGGTGACTTGTTCTCAACTATTCAGGTTGAAAGAATTACTACCTTTTTGGAGAGCATGATGTAGGGGAGAGGGACTCGTAGTGGAGCACCCTAACTTCACGTTTCTCAAAATCTTATGTGAAAATTTCAAATCACTCCCAATTTTGTACAACAGTTTATTTGGCAACTCACATGCTTCTATATTTCATTTTAGGGTCACATCATCAAATTTGATGCCACACTAGCATGTTTTTTTGTTGAGGTATCCAAAAAGGGCCAAAACAAAGTGAGGTTGATAGTGGTGCACTAAGTCATGTTTTATTGGTGCACTCATGTGGCATCACATGATTTGTTAGTTTGTGTATTTTATGAATAAAAGGTGTTTTGTAATTGGATATTAAGGTGCTCCACTATGGGGCCCACTAAGAACTACTTCTATCCCCACCATTGGACCCTACTCCACTATGGGCCCCTCTCCCCTATATTATGCAATTGAAAGGCTAGTAGGGGTTCGGGTGAATACGTTATGTAATCTATTTGTATAGAAAGAGAGTTGTCACCATGACAACACTTACCAAGAAAATATATATAATATAATATTTATAATATTTATATAATATAGTATAATATAATATAATATATATAATATTAAAATACATATGTGATTTTAACTTAACAAAACATGTACGTATTTTGTTTAGTTTTGGGTTTGAACAATGATTTACCTTTACAAAATATGTATATGATTTTAACTTAACAAAACACATGTGCATGTTTTTCTTAGTTTTGGGTTTGAATGGTGGATCTACCTTTACAAAACATGTACATGTTTCTAACTTAACAAAAAATGTATATGTTTTACTTAATTTTAGGTTTGAATGATAGATTTACCTTAAAAGAAAACGTACATGATTTTAACTAAACTAAACGCATACACGTTTTTCTTAGTTTTGGGTTTGAATGGTGGATCCACCTTTACAAACACGTACATTCTTTTAACTTAACAAAACATGTAAGTGTTTTTCTTAGTTTTGGGCTTATAATGGATTTAACTTGCCAAAGCTCTATGCATTTAACCCTAACACCTATACACTTAACTCTAAACTATATACCCATAACCCTAAACCCTCAATACCTTATACCACCAACCTTAAACCCTATCCCTCACCCTAAACCCTACACTTAGCCCTAGGCCATAAATCTTATACACTCTACCCTAGAACTTATACCTCCAACCCTCAAGGTTCTTATACCCTTAAACCTAAACCTTATCACTCAATCTTATACTCTCAACCCTAAACCCTATAGAGAGGAGAGATCTACATAGAGAGGGAGGGAGAGGCAGATAAGGAGGGATGAGGGGAGAGTTAGGAAGGGGAGAAAAATAGAAAGATAAGATAGAGAGAGAGGTAGATAGTGCAGAGAGAGGTTAGATAAAGAGAGGTAGATCTAGGGAACTAATCCTATACCCTATACCCTAAACCTTATCCCTCAACCCTAAGAACTAAAGCCAATAGGTTAAACCCTTAACCATATACTCAAACATATACCCTATACCCTAAACCTTATCCCTCAACCCTAAGAACTAAAGCCAATAGTTTAAACCCTTAACCATATACTCAACACTACACCCTATACCATCAACCCTAAACTTTATACCCTAAACCCTAAACCCTATCCCTCAATCCTAGGACCTAAATTTTATAGGCTAAACCCTCAACCCTCAACCCAATACCATATACCCTTTTGACCCTAAATCCTATCCCTCAACCTTGGGCCCTAAGGCCTATATAATAAACCATCAACCATTTACACTCAACGATAAACCCTATATCATATAGTCGAGCAACCCTAAACCATATCCCTCAACCCTAGGCCCTAAATCCTATAGGTTGAACCCTCAATCCCCCATAAACTCAATCCTAAATATTATACCCTCAACCCTATACCTTATATCATATACCCTCAACACTAAACCTACACTTAACCCTAAGGCATAAAGCCTATACACTCTACCCTAAAATTTATACCTTCAACCCTCAAGGTGCCTATACCTTGTATATTTTGGTCATTAGGTTTACATGTCCTTTTTTTCATGTTTCATCAAGTTGGTGCCTACAAAAAAAATTGTTAGCCCCATAAAATTCCAAGTATCTTGATTATCCCTTTTCATAGGAATCCTAGGATCTATCCCATCTATCTCTAGGCTTCACAAGATATACCATTCCTCATATTAGACCATATCAACCCACCTATCATTCTTATAGAAAAGGATATTTGAGATCTCTTATTGTTTTTGGGGTGCTTTCAAATTTGTATTTATAATCTTCCTACTCTACCTACTTGAGGTCACCATGATCTATCATATCATGTGTGCTTTGACTGGCATAAACAAGAGCATGTCTTGGCTTTTGGTGATTGTCTTTTCATGGTTGTCTAGTGTTGTACCCACCAAGATTCATTGTGATCTTTTGTTACACTAGGGCATCCTCTTGTGATTGTGGTTTTCCAACATTGGCCCCTCCAAAGCCCTTCATGACTTTGTAGGATATTGGAATAACATGTGGGTTTTTTGTGTCAGTCCTATGCATGTGATACATAGTCAACTTGGTTCCCCATACCCTGGTGCATAGTATCACATACATTATCAATTTAAGTGCTCTCTACATTGCAGTTCAATTATTGCATTCCAAAATACACATGATCCCATCCCGTCCCATCCCTTATTTCTTGTCACCATCATTTTTCTCTTTTCTAATCATGGATTGTATGTGCACATTCATTCTCTATTTCTTCCATATTTATCTACATTGGATGTGTTAAGATAGTTTCCTGGTCTTTATCTCCATGCCCAACTCATCTCATCTTTCCATTTTCATCTTCATTCTTTAGATTTTTTAATCTTTAAAATATTTTCTAATCACTGCATTTTTATCTTAAGTGTTTTATTTATTATTCTACACATCTTATAATCATTTCATTTTCATCTTAAGTGTTTATATTTAGTATTCAAATCATCTTATCATCATTTCATTTTTATCTTAAGTGTTTAGATTTGTTATTCTAAGCATGTTATCATCATTTCATTTTCATATTAAGTGTTTAAATTTGTTATTCTAAGCATCTTACCATCATTTCCTTTTCATTTAAAAGTGTTTATAATTATCATTTTAAAATTATTATCATCTTACATGGTTATTATATTTCATATCTAGAACATACATGTATACACTCTTCATTAGATACATTCTAGATTTATTTTAAAACATTTACATGTAAACATTAACGTTCACCTGCATATGCCATAAATCACACACCTTGAAAAAATCATTATTAGTACATTGATATCATAATCATCATTAACATAAACCATTCTTGATCATCATCATAAAAGCACCATAATATATACATTCATAAAAACTACCATGGCCTCACTATTGTTACTTGATTTTGCTTCTAGCTAAATTAGGCAACTTATTATTGTGTTTTCATTTAATCATTAAAATATTCATTATTTTCTGCTAAATTTCATTAATGTATATAAGGGAGATTGTCAAAACAGATTGCATTATTCCAGTTTTGCAATTACATACAAATAAGAAGGAAAACCAACATGTATTGAAAATGTAATCTTTATTCATGATCATAAGTGTACAATGTCCCTCAAAAGCCAAGGGACTGACTAGTCTAATGCTTATAAAGAAAATACTATACGCTTATAGATAAAAGAAGGAAATGCACATAAAATGAAAAGGGACCCGTCATTTCCTGGTGGAATGACAAATCCTGATGGCCTTGTCTTGCATCATCTCGATCTTCCCCGCTTGTCCTGCTTTCATTTGACGCTCTCCTCATTGCTCCTAGGTTCTTGCATCTAAAAAAAGAGCAATGTTAGAGCAATGAAAGGTCATTGATCAAAATATGTGCAAAACATCCATAAATGTGTAATTTGATTTCCATAAGCATTAAAATAGACTACATACCATAAGTGTATAAGAAAATAAGAAAAGAGTTATAAAATACACCTATGATATGCTTTGTTTTTCTAACCAGTTTGTTCCTTGTGTAGATTTAGAACAAGTCTTGTTACTATTTTGATTCAACTAATTATGGCATGTGGAGTAAAATGTGGCTCCCACGAGGGTTGAGCCCAACATGCTACCCTCTTGTGTTTCAAGAGGAATAGGAAATTGAGCAACTTGACCAAACTAATAATCAAGTTCAATTATTGATGCATTAAATCAATATGGAATCATACCAGTCGATCAACTTTCATTATCAAATTCAAAAGATGCAACAAATAATGTGAACTGTCAAGAAAGTTTCCCTTCATCTTTTCACAATGAATCAATCAATAGGCTGCCATCATACCAAAAGGGGCAATATTTTTCTAGATATGTATTTCAATCTTCTTAAGTGGATCCAAGATCCATTTTATTAAAGAAGTAAATGATTTCTATGATGCATCAATTTCAATTATGCATCCATATAATGATAATGAAGGAGCTATCAAGTCATGTCTAAAAACATCATGAATCATAACAGCAGCAAATAATAAAAAGGACAACAATAGTGATCTCATGCTATAGGATAACAATAATACATGCTACATATCATGAGGGGACAACATTGGCATAGAGGAGGTAAGCTCCCTAAAACAACAACAATGAATGTTTGCTACAAGGCAGTCAATTAAAGTAACAACCATTATCCCACAACAAACAATCACTATAATTGTGATGAAGAAAGAGGTTGTTTCTTAATGCATACATATCAAGTCCTATAGTAAGATAAAGACAGAGCATGTAAGAGGTACAATCCATTTTGAAGGTGGCCACAAGTCATATTTGAAATGACTGTTATAATACTCTAAGAAACAACCAAAAAATTGAAAAGGATAGTCCCTATTAATGGAATGATTTATGGAGGCAGTCCTCTAATCTTCAAAAGCATCAAGTAATTACACTTGACTCCAAGACTCAAGTACCATATAAGGGTTTCAAATCTTTCGAAAGGTCAATACAAGCAGCTTGTGGACTCCAAGTCACTAGTTATGGTGAGAAATGTGAGATATATGTAAAGATACAACAAGTCTCCATGAACTCAAAGAGTTATGCACTATTCACATTTAACAATTAATAATCATTCACTCAATAGAGGCACAAGTACAGTCATTTGATGCTACAAGACAGCAAAGAGCAATGGACAATGAATTTCAAACAACTATGAGCAAAATGGTAGAAATAACATGCATTGGAAGTGTAGTGGAGGAAATAGTCAGAATAGCTACCATATACATCAGGAGGCCACGTATGAAAAGGAATCAAACAGTGAGAGATGAGGTACTGAACATACATTTTGTTTTGTATTTGAGATAGGCATCTTTCTTTTCATATGTTTATTGCTTTTCAAATGGTCAAGTAGGTTGTTGCCTTTCAATAAGTCTAAATGTTTTCATTTAAAGACAGAGCAAGCAAGGTTAAGAAATAAAAAGATTGGTGACTCTGCTAATATCAATGCAAGATTGAGATTACATTCAAATGAAGCAGCCATTTGTATTAGTTCAGCCATTTGATATCAACTCATCAACATTGAGTTACAAGACAATGCATTTCAAACAATAGTGAACAAGTGGAATAGTGCATGATCTTAATTGAACACAGCAAGGAAGTGAACATTTGAAAGCATTGAAAAAAGACAACCACATAGTCATGTGTGAAAATGCTAACCTATGATGTGAGAGTCAAAATTCCTAAAGGGACAGTTCTACAAGCAATCACTTCATCACCATGGTAGGCAATCAATTTCTCTTAAGTTCATACTTCACACTTCTAAGCATATTTTGAACTATTAGCATTGGAAGAGGAACTGGTAATGTGATTGAAGCCTCTAAATTGCAAGAGTATTGTGCAATCATTGTATCATGAAAGTGCCAGTAGCAAGACAAGTGATAGTGCTATAACAATAAACAATGACAATCTTGTATGACAAGAATCAATGCATTAAGAACAAAGATACAAACAGTGATATTGTGAGTATGGTTGTACAGAAAAGAAAAAAAGTACATTTATTGGAAGACAACCATACTAAATTTTGGCAATCATCATGCCGTGAGAACAACATACAAGAGATTAAGGGGTATAAGTAAGGCCTCTGTAAGGTACAGATCTGTCAATGTTTCCACAAGAAGACCAACAAGTTTGTTCAAAGAAATTACAATCTAAGATATTTTCAATCACATGCATTATATAGGACAGCCTATGTGTGAAAGATACAACTACGAGTATCTCAGAGTAATAGCATCATTCACGGTCTTGACTCATGAAAATACAATTTTAATACAAACCCATAGAGCTACCATGAGTTCTTGCCATTTCAATTACAAAAGAGCAATGGTTATTTGTTTCCTATTGTTCATGAAGGAATGGAAAAGATACATAGAGTTTCCATGAGATATACCCATACTATATAATGGCATTAAATCATGCAGTAAATCATTTTTCTTTTCATAAGGAAAATATAGGGAAATGCAAAATTGAAACACCTAGATTGCATCATGGATTTCTCTTTCAGAATGAACTAAAAATGTTAAAACCCATTTCACTCCTTTATGGTCATGGTTATTTGGAGTAATTTTTCTTCACAAAAGTGACAAACCCACTTGGGGTTTTTATCAGAGGATTGTAAATACAGAAAATGGGGAGAGTCTCTATTATTTTTCTTCTCAAAATGCATATGGGTTTCGAACCCATCTACATAAATCAACATCAGAATACCCAATTCATTTTTCCATGGCCGCAGCCTAGAAAAATCAATTTTTCCACAATGTTAGAAACCCACTTGCTAGTTTGTTTTAAATTGCAAATATTGAGATGGTAAAGGATGGATTTCATGGAGATATTCAGAATGAACAAAAGTATATCAAAAAACCAATGCATTCTTTCATGTCCACGGCCTAAAAATAAGCTTTTCTTCACAAAATCGTATACCAGACCCATAATCAAACTACATGTTCATTTAAAATAAACTAGCATTATTTTCTCACATACCTTGGCACATACCTTTGAACATGTGTTTTATCATTGCTCAATACATATCAAATTACATACCTTGGAAAGCACACTAAATTTGATAGTATGTGGAGTGGCCCGTTTGTCATTACCGAGTGCAAGGAACACAATGCTTTTCAATTGTCAACAATGGATGGAGAAGCTCTACCTATCCCAATCAATGGGATACACCTCAAACTTTGTTTTGAGGTTGTATAAATTAGAGTAGGTTTTATTTCCTCTAAGTGTTGTTGCACATTAGTTAGAATGCAATTTTTTAATTTTCCCTAGGTGTTGTTTTGCACAATTAGGTAGTTTTCTTTAGTGTTCTGGTGTGTTTTGAATAAGTTTCAAGGTGTCTCATGCTAGTCAAGTGAGTTACAGCAACATACAAGGTTGTTTTTGAGTTGTGTCAACTTTTAGATGACTCGGTACCCAATGGATAAGCTTCAAGCAACTGGTTAAGATGTTTAGCAAGAAAACATATAGCAAATGTAGCCAAAAATGTTACCTAATTTTTCTTCCAGCTAAATCAAGCGACTTATTATTGTGTTTGTATTTAATCATTAAAAGATTCATTATTTTTGCTAAATTTCATTAATGTGCATAAAGGAGATTGTCAAAATAGATTGCATTATCCCAGTTTTGCAATTGCATACAAATAAGGAGAACCAACATGTATTACAAATGTAATCTTTATTGATGATCATCAGTGTACAATTTCCCTCACAAGCTAAGGGACTGACTATTCTAATGCTTATAAAGAAAAGACTATACGCTTATAAATAAAAGAAGGAAATGCACATAAAATAAAAAGGGACCATCATTGCTTGGTGGAATGACGAATCTCTTTGGCCTTGTCCTACATCATCTCGGTCTTCCCCACTTGTCCTGCTTCCATTTGACGCTCTCCTCGCTGCTCCAGGTTCCTGCATCTAAAAAGAGTGTTGTTAGAGCAATGAAAGGTCACTAATCAAAATATGTGCAAAACATCCATAAACATGTAATTTGATGTCTATAAGCATTAAAATAGACAACATACCATAATTGTATAAGAAAACAAGAAAAGAGTGATCAAACACACCTATGATATGCTTTGTTTGTCTAACTGGTTTGTTCCTTGTGCAGATTTATGACAAGTCTTGTTACTATTTTGATTCAACTAATTACAACATGTGGAGTAAAATGTGGATCCCACGAGGGTTGAGCCCAACATGCTTCCCTCTTGTGTTTCAAGAGAAATGGGAAATTCAGAAAATTGATCAAATTGATAATCAAGTTCAATTATTGATGCATTAAATCAATATGGAATCACATCAGTTGATCAACTTTCATTATCAGATTCAAAAGATGCAACAAATAATGTGAATTGTCAAGAAAGTTAGCCTTCATCTTTTCAAAATGAATCAATCAATAGGCTGCCATCATACCAAAATGGGCAGTATTTTGCTAGATATGCCTTTCAATCTTCTTAAATGGACCCAAGATCCATTTTATTAAAGAAGTAAATGGTTTAGGATGCAAAGATATGTGAGAAAATAATGCTAGTTTGTTCATTTTTATACTAGTATGTGTGTAGACACTGAAAAATGTCCTAAGTCTGCAAGCAACATTTTTCCTTGATCATCATCCTCTAATAATTAAATAATTAGGCTTGATCATATTCCTCTATTAATTAAATAAATTTTAATTATTTAATTAATTCACTTCCTAATCTCTTTTCTATCCTGATCGATTAAATAAATTAATTGCGCCACTAATTTCCCCCTCTTCTTCAATAGTTAAATAAATTATTATTTATTTAATTATTTTATCACCTTTCATCTATAGTTAAATAATTACCATTAATTATTTAACTATTCATAGTCTTTTAATTCTTCTATGGTTAATTATTTAACTATTCCCTTGTCATTTTTCCTTATTAAATAATTAATTTAAGTTCATTATTTAATGTCTTTATTTCCATTTGTTCCTCTTATTTAACTAAATGGTTGAATAATCATTTTAATTAAATGCCCATTTTTAGTTTTCCTCCAAATAAATTATTTATCTCCACTTGTCATTTTCCTCCATTTTTGAATAAATTATTTATGCACCACCTGGTCAAAGATGCTTTATCATAATCCCCTGTCATAACATTCATTTCTATCATAGCCTACATGTCTTGCATGACTATCATAGCCATCAAGCGTCATAGCCATCGGCATCATAGCTTTTCCATGCATGGCATATTTTTGGTGCATCAATTTTGGACCATTGATCTTGGCATCTTTCTAGAAGATTAATCTCAGTCATCCATTCGAAAGGTTGTCTATAAAAGCAACCTTCCTCCTTCATTTTCACCTTAACAACCATTATCTCCAACTTTCTTGCTTACTATTTGCAGGTACTTGCACACTTCAACTACAAAATCTGAGGGCAAATATTGCATAAGAAGAAGAAGGAGAAACAAGAGAAATAATCAACAATAATGGGGAGTATTTTATTTTCTTTTTTTTAACTTATTGCTCTCTTTTATTTGTGGTATCTTGTTTTGATATGGTTAATAGTTTAGAAGTGTTGGCTCTCACTTTATCTATGCTATTTTATTTTTAACCTCATCTCACATTGCTGAACCCAACGCGAATCTTGCAATTTTGTAGAGAAATTTGTTTGTTTTCTTGTTTGCTTGTGTTGTTTTGTAGATTACAGCCAAAAATTCGCACAAAATCCCGTCATCTTCTTTTGAGTATAGAAAAATGTGCAAATAAAACATTAAAAAATGATTATCTCGGTTATGTAGGCCTTGTTTTTAGATTTCCGTAACTTCAAACGGTTTAAAATTTGTTAAGATTTGAGAAAGTTATGGCCATTTTAGTATTCGCTGATTTTTAAATTTATCTATTAAAACCCGCGTTTTCTTTTTCCTATAACATTTTTTTGTCTAGAATCTTGGAAAAATACTTCATGGGTTTTGAAGGTATGAGTTTCACCTTTCCATGGATTCAAACAATTTAAAATTTTGTTAAGTTTTGAGAAAGTTATCGCTGTTTTAATTTTTTGTTATCATTGAAGTTTTTTTTTTTTTGGTTACTAATCTCTTGTTTTCAGCATGTGGCTTTGAAGTGGAGCTCCCAACATTGCTTCTTTTGAAGAAACAAAAAAATTGAGCTCTTAGTTTAGTTTTCCTTAAGCTTTTAGTTCAATTTTATTTCTTTATTTTCTAGTTGTTAGCTTTTGGATTTCTAGGTTAGCTTTAATCTTTTGTGCTAACAGGGTTTTGCAGCTTTCTCATTGGTCCAAGATTATTTTTTAAGACTACTAACAAGTGGTTTTTTAGGTTTGAGTGTCCAAGAAATTTATTTTGAAATCACTTTGTTTGTTTTAGCTTAGAAAACATTTCATTTTGGTGCTTGAAAATTAACGATTGTCTTTCTCACATAGCTTTAACTAAGGGGTAAAAGAACACCATGTATTAGTGTTTGAGGGTGGTAGGTATTATGCTCTCACCTTGTGCAAACTTGGTGACTAGAAAGCCAAACCCATCTGATTTTGTGTTTACCCATTAGAGGGTCTGCCTTAGTGGGAAAAAGTACTCACCCTAAGGGAACGACCCAAGCGGTAACGGGCTAAAGCTAAGTCCTTTCGAACCGCTATATAAATTTATGGCTATGAAGAAAATTTGCAGTCAACGAGACGATACATGATAGTTCTCCTCTAGTATCTTTATGATACAAGAAACCCTTGTTCTAAGGGCTGGGAGACCTCTCGAGGGAGTTTATCATTGTATCCCCTGAACTGAATGCCCTTACTAGAAACCTTTTGTTTTAAGAAGCCTAGCCATTTTCAATCATTGCTTGGTATGGTGCAGGGTACAGTTTCATGCCCGAAGTTACTCACTACTGACTCCCTTGAGTAGAGATAGCGATTCCCGGGAAGTGACTACCCTGGAATCCGAAGTTGGTGTGCCCGTAGAAGTGAGTGTCATGGAGGGGAGCCAGTGCCACCAAACTTCTAAGCTATCTACTCTTGAGAAGGAGAGGTGTTCAACACCAATTCGAGGTATTTTAGTGGGCCTATACTAAGTATACAAACCCTTTTCCTATTAGAATTGTGCTTGTTTTCTTGCTACCATTTCACATCAAATCGGTCCTAAACAAATTGTTTGATACCATTTGCTATGTTTACCATTCATATCTTATCATAAACAGTCAAAAAATTAGATCAAAACCATTTCAAAAACATCAAAATTATCAAAACAATATTCTAAAAAAAAAAAGCCACAACTACCTAATTACCACAATTTCATAAAATCCTTGTCCAAAACTAAACCAATTCATCATAATAGTGATCTTGACTCCCAAAATAGAGACTCACAAGATTTACCAATTCATTTTAGGCATTCCCATTAGAAATACATTGCATTATAGGTTGCATTCCTTCATTCCTTACATTGCACAAATTGAACCTTGACCTTTAGGCTGCATTTAAACCCTCATATTTTGATCATAGGGAGACCTTTGAGCTCTTGAAAATTATTGGTTACTTATTCTACTTGTCATTAACCATTGTCCTTGTCATTTTTCTTGTCATTGTCACTTTGTCAAGTTGAGTCTTGGTCTTGTCTCTTGGTCTTGGTTGTCCTCTTATGGTTAATGACATTTGTAATTTGCTACCTTGGATTCACATTAGCTTGAATGCCACCCTTTGTTTAAAATTTTAGCGCTCCTTTGCATTGGATCACCTTCATTTGGACTACCCTTCCTTATATTGCACTCTACCCCTATTCCAAAATACAAAAAAAAAAAATATAGCTCATATCAATCCTTCATTATCCTTTCATTTTCATACCCCAAAATACAAAAAATACAAAAACATAGATCAATCTCATTTAACCTTAGCTACATTATCATCCTAATCTTGCACTAGCATCATCTAGTCACCTCATCACTCACTTTGACCATCACCCAATCTTTTAGTGTCCTTTAGCATTCTTTATCCCTCATCCTTTAGACATTACCATCCTTGCATCATCATCCTTGCATTTTCATATCCTAAAGTCCAGAAAATCCAAAAAAAAAAAAACATAGCATAGTCTCATTAACATTTTGCATTATCCCCAACTTGCAAAAGTCTCACATGGTTGAAACAAGGTCAAAATCCAAATGAAAGGACATGGATTTCCTAAGTGACCCTTTTCCTGATATTGACACAAATTCAAATCAATCTACACCCCACCACAACACATCACAAAAAGACCAAAGTGACCCTTGGGAAGACCTAAACTTTGAAGTAACCAACAAACAATTGACCCCCAAGAGATTGAAAGGGCCTATCAAGATCCAAGACTTTTGATCATAGTTAACCAGCTTGTCAGTGCCAACCCAAACAAATTTTTCTATGCACTAGCCAAAAAGGGTGCCAAATTACCTCAAGGTTATGACGTGTCAACCATCATAGAACAAGAAACTAAAAATCTATTTGGCATGCCTTCATCGCAACAAATGATGAACATACCCTTTAGGACAACCATGCACACGACTACTACCACTACAACAAGCATCCCAACTCATGCCCAAGCATCCCAACTCATGCCACTACACAAAGTCAAACTTTCACATTTGGTAGTTCCTCAAACACCATAGGTAAAACTTTCATGAATCTACTCTTTCAAAACACAAATCAGGGGTCCACATTTCAAGGTCCTACACCTTTGATTAAAAATCTAAGCCAGGGTCACACACCCTTGAACCAAAATGTAAACCAAAGTTCCATACCCACATTCCAAAACACAAACCAAGGGCCCTCATTCCAATTTCAAAGTGCACCCTCATTGAATCAATCTCCACCAAATAACCCTAGAAAGGTGTGTAATATCTCACGCAAGACCTCAAGTCAAAACCACAATCAAGAGTCCACTACCAACCAAGTGTCTATTCCATCACTTCAAGATACAAACCAAGGGTCTATTCCATCACTTCAAAATACAAACCAATGGTATATTCCATCATTTCAAAACCTTATTCAAGGACCTATGCCTTCATTTCAAAATTTCAATCAAGGACCCATGCCTTCACTTCAAAATGTCAATCAAGGAAACATCCCTTCACATCAAGGGTCTATAAACATCAATCAAGTTTCCACACCTCCATTTACAAACCAAGGAGTCAACTTTCAAAATCAAAACACGAATTGAGGGTCTATACCCCAACTCCAAAATGCCATACCAAATACGAACATGATCTTTGAAACCAACTTAAACACCAATCTCATTCCAAATCAAAATAAATCACATCCATATAACAATCAAGGTCTCATATCACAGAACATCAATCAAAATCCAAACCCAACACATGACCTCAATGCCAACATTATTACTTCACATCAAAACAATGCAACATCATCCCTTGTAGAATATTTGATCCAACACATGCAAACTCTTGAACAACAAATGGCCAACATGCAATTGGGAACCAACAAGAAGACATATTTTGTGGAGGAATTGTGACCTTTTCCATTTGATCGAAACTTATACATGCCACCCTTTCCCCCGCATTTCACAAAACCACCATAGCCCAAATATAAGGGGACAGGGGATCTGGTGGAACACATCCATGAATTCAACACAGCATGCATGGAAGTTGCATATGACCCTACCTACTTGATGATATTATTCCCATGAAGTCCTATGGGGGAAGTCTTAGATTGGTTGTCACATCTTCCACAAGGCATCAAAACATGGGGTGAGCTAGCTGACAAATTTATCAATCATTTTTCCTTTAACATTAAAAATGATGTCACCCTTGCAACATTGAGCACAACCAAACAAGAATATGGGGAGTCACTTACCTCATTCTACCAAAGATGGAGAGGCTTGGTTAGAAAATTCCCTTTTCATATTCATGAAAAACAATTTGTCACCATGTTTGTAGAAAACCTTAATGGAGAGCTAATGAGTCAAACTCAAATCAAATGTTGCACAACCTTTGAAGAGATTCTTGAAAAGGGTGTTCTTATTGAGAAATGCCTTATCACTAGAGGACTAGTCAAGATAAACAAAGACAATCAGAAACCCAACAATGACAAAGGAAAATACTAGTCCTGAAACAAAAATGTCACAAACAATGGAGTTGTTGATGCCAAATTGATAACCAAAGGACCAATCATTCAACTTAAAGGTCCTTCTTCATCAAACACATCCAGTACTCCAAGTACCCCAGCACAAGGAAAAAACCAAACACTGCATGCTATCCAAAGCACCCAACAAAGAAGAGGTCCCCCCATACTAAGAGAACATGCACCCCCTTGGGTGAACCCATCGAATCAATCCTTAAATGACTCTTGCAATCTAATGTCATTACATTGCCAAAAACCAAGAATTATGAACATTCATTGATCAAACTGGATTTGTGGAATGATGACAAATATTATGAATATCACCGCACAAAAGGACACAAGACATCTAGATGTTGGACACTCAAAAACATCATTCAAGACCTTGTTGAGGATCAAACCATTTCAATTGACAATTCACAAGGAAAAATGAATGTTGATCATATGATATCCAAGACCCCTTTGCAAGACCATGATAAAGGAAAAGCCTCCAATTCAGGGAATAATAAAAATTCCAACTATGCAGCTGTCAAGCATGATTACAACACCATCATTTTGAATGTGACACCTCTTGATGATCGCATTGCTACCATCACCATAAAAAGGCCAAAATCTGATTGTGTTGTCACTACCCACATAACCAAGATAACTATTTTAGGTCCATCTACAAATCCTCAACCAAAAGGCCAATATAACCTCATAGAGCAGCTAGGGAAAAATTCCATGCAAATCTCTATCTTGGAACTCCACATCTCACCACAACACAAATAAATCCTCGATAAAGCCCTGCAAGAAGCATTCATTCCCGCAAACCTAGATGTCAATGAATTTTAGGCCATGGTCGGATACCTTGCTATGCCACACCACGTCACCTTCTCCGAACAAGACTTTTCAGCACCAAAATCTAACCATAATAGTCCCCTACACCTAGAAGTATGCATTAACACCCATAAGATCAAACAAGTCCTAGCAGATGGTGGAGTAGGCCTGAATATTTTCTCACTAAAATTAGTGAAGGCATTGGGATACTCTGGGAATTACATTGACTGAACCAAGAAAATTGTGATCAAAGCTTATGATGATGCTGAACGATCTTTCGAAGGAATAATTTCACTCCCAGTAAGAGTTGGCACGGCCATACAGGACATAATGTTTCATGTCTTGGATCTAGACTTACATTACAATCTCCTCCTTGGCCACCCATAGATTCATGCCATGAGAGCTATTCCATCCTCCTATCATCAATGCCTCAAATCCCCACACAACGGCACTGAAGTCACTATTCCAGGTGACCCTGATCCTTTCCAATATTGTTCCAACCTCAGAGGAACTATTGAACACCAAGTGCCCATCAATCAAGAGTCCTCATCTTCCACTTCATCCACCACTCCATCCCATTACATTGATCCATCTTCTCTTATCAAATCATCCACTTCATTCATCACACCATCAAACCCTAAAGTCCAAGTACATGATATGGGATGTGGAGAATATCATATGGATAATTTACTAGCAAAATACAATGTTGATGTCAAGACAGCTGCAAAAGGAATGCAAAAAGATGGCCTTGCTTGGAGTGAAACCTTTTGGATCCTGATGATATATCTTCCTTTTCCCTATCTACTTCCACTCAATCTTTTCATGATAGACCCATGATTGACCAAGATATCTATGATAACCCATCCTTTCATCATGACTCCACTGAGGATACCCAATCATCATCCTTCCATCCCACCTACCTTGGGCTAGGATATGCATTTTCTACTGTCGCTGTTACTAAGCTATCTTTCCAAGTCATTAAGGACGTGCAAGCCTCATTTGACACTAACAGTACCAAAAAGGATAGTCCCAAAAACTCCATTGATGGAATTTCCACTCCTTGTTATACACCAAACATTCTCATCACTCCATCCATCTCACCTATCTCACTCACATCCATCCACATTATAGACATGGATCAACAAGTCATATCTCAACAAAAGAATAAAGATAAAGGACAAGAATTAGAGGTGAAAGTGCCTTTTACAAATGGAGATCCAATATCAAAAGAAAGAATACAAAGGAAGAATGATCAAGAAAATCCCTTTAGCCAAATTCAAAAGCTATTGGACAGTCAAAAATACAAGTAAAATTCAAGACTGAAAGAAACCAAAATTGTGCCTCTTCATCAAAAATAATTGGGAACATCTATCAAAAGAATGAAAATAAGAAAGAATTGATCTCCAACTATGCCACTCCATCAAAAATAATTTGGGGCATCTATCAAAGTATAATCCCAAAAGAAGAGCTTGTTGATCCCATGTCTCCACCATCACTTCCACTCATTACATACATCCCATTTCATCCATCCATACTTATGTATTCGTCACATCTTTCCACTTCCATCGGCAATGTTTTTCAATGTACCTTTAACGACAAACCTTTCATGTACTCTAGTTCATCAATTACCTAAACTCCTTCTCATCTAAAGCCTGATGGCCCATGAAGTGTGCACATTAGTGATCATGTCATAGCCTCTTTCGTCTGCCACATCTATCGCCCTTCATATTTTCCACTTGCACTCCTAGTCCAAATTAGGTCCTTTCATCTAGCATGGTCATCCCAACAGAATCAAGGAATCATCACATCATCATATGGATTAGGCACTTATCAGCTTTCTACTCCTGAAGGAGAGCCATTGTTTGAACCTATCAATAGCATGCACCTCCACAAATATTAAACTTGATTCTCAGAGTATCCCCTTAAAAAGTCAAAAATACAAAAAAAAAAAAATTGTCACCTTGATGAAAACTTGCTAAACAGGCATCTTGGTGACACCAAAAAAATAAAAAGCGGTGGGAAATGGACGTGTCAAAGGTGAAAACCACTTTGGTGGCTGGATAGAATTACCATGGTGAAAATCGGCAAATATAGACACCACATGCATAGTGGAGTTCCACAACTCCCCTTCATCTCATCCTCCATACGGTCTTCTAGTCTTAGCTCATCTAGACACTGTATCCTTCATTATAATAAACTTTGTCATCCTTCCATGGCCTAGGAACTACCGACATTTGGGGATCATGATCATCCTTTGCATTCGCCACTATCCCTTTGCACATAATCACCTAGTCTCGCACCTAATTGGGGGAAATTCCTTGATTTGCATCTTTATCGGAAATAATATCGACATAAAAAACATCAAAATCAAAAAATTAGAAACATCAAAATCCAAAATCAAAACATCAAATCCAAAGAAAATCAAAAGCTTCAAAGAATTAAAAAAATTAGGAAACAATTAAAGATCCAAGAAAAAATCCTAGAAGCTTCAAAGAATCAAAGAAAAAATCAAAAACATCAAAGATCAAAATTAGAAACATCAAAGATCCCAAAAGCCTTGAGGTCTAAGTCAGGTCAAGTCTTAGTGCAAGGTCAGTTTGTGTTAGTGGGGTCAAGAATACGTTGCCTCGCATTTACTTTCTGATAGGAAGGCTCAATCATAAATGAGCCCACAAGACTGATAGGTTAGTCCTTTTAGATTAAGTCCAAATGAAATCATGACTCAATATTTTTAGCCGAGGTCGACGGTCTGAAGTTAATGTCCAGACTGGAGGATCTCCTACACAGCATTTACTTTCATTATGAAGGCCATCTGTAGATGAGCCCCTGAGGCTCCCTAGGTCAAGTCCCTTAGGGTTTCTTGAGTCTAGTCATGTCCTTGGTCTAAAAATAATCATCCTTAAAAAAAAAATCACGAATCAACAAATGCACATAACCAACAAAATCTTTCAACAATCGATCATCCTATCACCAATCAATCGATCTTGTCATTCAAGAGGAATGGGGCATCTTGTCATTTGTCTCATTTGGGCTTATCTTTTGTCTTTTATTAGGATACATCCTTCTTGAGATTAGACTTTGTAAATTTGATCATTTACCTTAAGCAAGATGTGTCTTTCTTGTAGTCAGGTGCCTTGTCAACATTTATCAATTGGTCAACTTTATCATATGTGTCCTTTTCCTTAAATAGGATGTGTCCTTCCTATAGATGGGTATCATCACATCGCTTGGTCATTTAAATCAATCATTTTCAATCAATCAATCAATCTTATCAACCTTGTCAATCAATCTTTCCTTAGTCAGGATGTGTCCTTCCTAAGGTTAGGCACAATCATTATCAATCAAATCTTGTCAACTTTATCAATCAATCCTTATCAAATCAACTAATCTTGTCAATCAATCTTGCCTTGATCAGGATGTTTCTTTCATGAATTTATGGTGCGGCCAATTGGTTCAATTTTTCATCCTTTGTCAATTATCAATCAATATTGGTCAACTTATCAATCAATCTTCAGTCATCTTGGTCAAACAAACAATCTCATTGTTATCACTGGCAAGCACTATCATGGCAAACACTTTGTTGGGCTAGAATTTTCTTATTATTTTGATTGATTTTGGGTCATGTTACTAATCTCCTTGAGGATGTCCTATCAACGGATTTAGAGGGACAATGATGGATCATGGCCTCTTTTCTTTGTTTATTTTTTGTGGCTTGTGTTGGAAAAAAGACTGGGACAATTGGGTCCTTAGTATTAGCTGGGGCATTCCTTGTTTGTTGAGTTTGTATTTTGACTACTTGTCTCTCCCAAATGGTCACCTTGCACACCTTGATCTATGTCATACCATGGTTTTTGTGGTCCATTTGTGACATTTTGACGCCCAATGATGATAAATATAAAAATGTAAGTATGAAAGTTGGTTCCCTTATCATTTCCTGTCTAACTTTCCATCTTCATCCTCCTTTCTCTTTCATCCTAACATCCATCCCCTTCCATGCTAACATTTTTTCTATCCTTCATCCTCTAGTCTTATCATCCATTTCAAGAGCACATTCGTGTTCTTTGAATCTTCCTGTCCTCTCGAGGGGGCATACATGTACCCTACTTTCACTAGGGCATATTTTAGAATTAAAATTTTTTGACACAATGCGATAAATTGCATTATGTCAAAGAGGGGCAAAAATGTAGACACTGAAAAATGTCTTAAGTCTGCGAGCAACATTTTTCCTTGATCATCATCCTCTAATAATTAAATAATAGGCTTGATCATATTCCTCTATTAATTAAATATTTTTTAATTATTTAATTAATTCACTTCCTAATCTCTTTTCTATCCTGATCGATTAAATAAATTAATTTTACCACTAATTTCCCCCTCTTCTTCAATAGTTAAATAAATTATTATTTATTCAATTATTTTATCACCTTTCATCTATAGTTAAATAATTACCATTAATTATTTAACTATTCATGGTCTTTTAATTCTTCTATGGTTAATTATTTAACTATTCCCTTGTCATTTTTCCTTATTAAATAACTAATCTAAGGTAATCATTTAATGTCTCTATTTCCATTCGTTCCTCTTATTTAACTAAATGGTTGAATAATCATTTTTTTCATTCAAGGTGTAAACGTTTTTGAACCGGAGCTATGAACTAGAATAGAACCATTCAACAATACCACCCCAGCAGGGTTTGAACTAGGTTGGTGGCAAGAACAACAATGCCACCTTTAAACCATCACACCATGCCAATACTGGAAAAATGATTGAATAATCATTTTAATTAAATGCCCATTTTTATTTTTCCTCCAAATAAATAATTTGAATAAATT
>VDFB02008936.1:0-11210 GCA_007258455.2 Sequoia sempervirens | reverse complement strand
AAGTCACCTTGGAAACTCTATTTTGACAGGTCTCATATTGGTCATGGCTCGAGAGTAGGTATAATGTTCATCACACCACAAGGTGACTCCATTCCTAAGTCATTCTGAATTGCCTTCCCATGTACTAACAATGTGGATGAATATGAGGCACTTGTCAGAGGACTCTGAATGGATATCAAATGGAAAATCAAAACACTTCGATCTTTAGATTCTCAATTGGTCATCAACCGTGTCAATGATGATCATATACCATGGATGAAAAGTTGATTCTCACAAACGATGGTTGATAGCTTGCACTCATATTTGCACATGCTTGCTTTTTGAAAATAATTTGAGGGCAAAAATACAAGTAGTAGATGCAATGGATACAATTGGATCTCTCCTAGACAATCTCAGCAATGTGTCATAATTTGAGTTCTAAGTAGAGTAGTTGTTGGTTTCTGCATATGATATTCCTAAGTTAGAAATGGTTTTTAAGCTTGTTGGTCCCAATTCACCATGGTATCAAGACATATATAATTACCTCCGGCCCCATACCTCCCTCGAACCTTCCTTCCAATAACACAAAAATCCTTTATCCACAAAGCCACCTCGAGACACCATCATCAAGGATACCTTGCACGGCCACAACTTTAAAATATCTCAATGTCTCGACACTAACGAAGCATGAACAACCTTACGTGAGGTACATGAGGGTAGGTATATGTGGATCTCATTCGAGTGGCCCAACCTTAGCTAAGATCACGAGACTTGGGTATTATTGGTCGACTATGGAAAAAGATGCACTTGAGTTTGTAAGAACATGTCGCCAATGTCAAATACACAGTGATTTGATTCATGCACCAGCACAGGAACTTCGGCCCATCACCTCTCCTTGGCCCTTCACACAATAGGGGCTTGACATCATGGGAAAAATCCATCCCACCTCATCAATGGACATAAATTCATTATCACCGCCACTGAGTATTTCACCAAGTGGATCGAAGCCATCCACCTGACATACATAACTAGCAAGAAAATTTCTAAATTCATCCTCAACTACATCATTTGTCGATAAAGTGTTCCACAGTCCATCATCACAGACAATGGGCATCCTTTCAAAAATCAAGATGTTTGTGAGCTTTGTGAACGCTTCCACATTTAGCACCATTTCTCCACGCCTTATTACCTGCAAGGAAATGGTCAAGCTGAGGCATCTAATAAGACAATTATCAAAATTCTTAAGAAGATTGTCAATGGTGTTGGTCGTGACTAGCATTTACAACTTAACCCTACTCTGTGGGCTTACCACACTATCATCCACATGCCTATTGGAGCCACTCCATTCACTTTTGTCTTTGGAGCCAAAGCCATCTTTCCCATCGAGATCAAAATTCCCTCTCTTAGAGTCTCCATGAAGGGCTTGATCAATGATGAAGAGTACCAATAGTCATGACTACATGAGCTGGAAATATTAGAAGAACGCAGACAAAATGCCTTGAATCACTTATAGGCATATCAAAATCACCTTTGTTGCAGTTATAATAGGAGATTCATGGTCTGAAAGTTTGACATTGGTGACTTGGTCTTAATGCAAAACCCAAAGAATTAGTCTGACAGAGAAAACCCCAGCAAGTTCGAGTCCAATTGGCTAAGCCCTTATATCATCACAGCATCATTTTGTTCTAGTGCATACCAGTTGGCCACTCCAAATGGGGAATAGTTAACAGAGCATATCAACAGTCTGCATCTCCAAAAATTCTATACACAGCATCATAGAGTTTGGCTGAAAACCATAAAAATACAAAAAAATTGTCACCCTGATGAAAACTTGGCAAACAGGTGTCTTGGTGACACCAAAAAAAAAAAATTAAAATGATGACAAAAATAGTAAAGAGAAATAATTCATCTAATAGTGAAAACTTTGGTAAATAGAGGCGCTTTGGATAAGTACCATGGTGAAAACCTAGCAAATAGGCACCATGTGTAGTTAATCTCTACTTCGCCATCTGCTTTCAATCCATCGACCTTTTTCCACAATAAATACCCAATTTTCTAACACCATCATGACATTTCATAGTAGCATGACATTTCTTGCCACATGGCCGAGAATGGTTGACATCAAGTCTCACATATTGTCCACCTTTCATCCCACACATGTCCTTGTACATTTCCTTCAACTTGGCTAGTCCTTGACCTGACTGGGGGCAACCCTTTTATCACCTGACTGCAGTGGGTATCGCACATGGTCTTTCCAATCGAAAATGTCCTCAAAAAAGACAAAAAATTTAGAAAAAGTCCTAAAAAAAGACATAAAAATCATAAAAAAGTCATGAAAAAAGGCCAAAAAAAAATGTAAAAATTCAAAAAGACCAAAAAAAAATGATAAAGTCCTTAAAAAAGCCTAAAATTGAAAAATGTCTAAAAAGTCAAACAAATCAAAACATGGCAAAAATCCCAAAAATAAGTCAAAAGTTTGTCATATATCGAGTTGAGTCTGTCATCATCAAACTCGTTGTCTTTGCGCATTTCCTACGTAGGCAAGGCTTATCTTGAGCCCTTGAGACATTAGGTCAGTCCTTTTAGGTTTGTCCAAATAAAATCATGACTCAATTTTTGATCAATCAAGACAAAGTCATTGATGGTAATGAACTATGAGGTCTTTGAGTGTATGACGTAGGAAAATCCATCAATCGATGAGCCCCCAAGGCCGCACTAAATTTGTCCATTAGGGTTCATGACACTACACTATCACACACATCAAATATTTTCAAAATCAAATGAATTCTTTAACATCCTAAGACAAACAAACTCTTAAAACAAACTTTGGCAATTACTTAATCGAAACTTCAATTACATTAGCATGTCAACACTGGCATGCGGTCAAATCTGTCATCTAGTCAACTTTGGTCAAATTGTCATAATAGGTCAACTTGTCAAACTCTTGGTTCTTCTTCGGATGTGTCCTTCTAAAGAATAGCCTTTGTCATTTATTTATGCTTTAGGATATGTCTTTTTGAAGCATCATCACTATCATTTGGAATTCTGAGGGATTCTCGTGACATTTGAGGATTGATCCTCTCGACATCAACAACATTCAAAATGTCTCCTTGAATTTGGCATTGTCCAGCATCTATCACATAAACCTAGACATCGTCAACACCTGACATCTCGACATCCAAACACTTGACATTCAAACACACTTGGCAAACACTTTGGAAAACACTATCTTTTGGCATTTGTCCTTTGATTTTTCATCATGCTACTAGTTCCTCGAGGATGTCTCGACAACATGATTTAGAGGAGAAATGACATATCATGATGATTGTCTTGTCTTGTCCTTTTTTAGACTATCATGTTGCTAGTTCTTTGAGGATGTCCTAGCATACGAATTTAGAGGAGCAACGATGTTTCATGGCTTGTCTTTCTTGTCTTTCTTTTTTGTGGTTGGTTGTGACAAAAATACTAGGGAAACTGAGCTCCTAGTATGAGTCATGATCATCCTTGTCTATGACTACTTGTTTCATGTGATGGTACGACCTTGCACACCATTTCTCTATGTCGTATCATGGTGTTTGTTGGCCATTACAATAATCGACCCAATGATGATTAGAGCAACATCTATTAGTTCTTTGGAAATATATTGAAGGATTCTTTCTCCGTACTAACATCCATCTCCTTCTGTCTGGTCATTTCTCTTCTTCCACCTCCTGACAATACCCTGTGACATACAAAAATATAATTGCATACATGGTCATATATAGACATTGCATTAGTTCATTAAACATTTACATACATTCATTCACATAATTGAATTTACATCATTAGCATACATACATCATTTGCATCCATTCATTTGCATTTACATAACAAATGAGTGCATTAAAAAATTTCATATATCGTACATATCATTAATGCATATACATCATAATATAAAACATCACATGTCACATTATCCATACATACATAATTATACATCAATGCATCCATAATCATAAGCATGGCATCACATAGACAACATTATGCATACATATAGAACATCATCATCATCATCATAAAATAACCATCATACATAAACTAGTATCATCGAGGCATCTCATCATAAATAACCACCATAAATGCATACATCACATAACATAGGAATCATCACATAAATAACATCACATAAGCATAATAACTTCATAATGCATCATCACATAACACATAGCATATAGTCCGCACCAAAACTGCATCATATATCTATCTCAAAATCATGTCATAAGATAGAGTCTCAAGGAATCCCAAAAATAGAGCTCGCAGGCTCGATGGCCAATATATCAAATGTCTCAAACATAATAACAAGATAACAATGCCCTGAGTTGTGTTCTCCTCATCCCCTCGAGGTGAAGAATGGGGTGACTGATGCTTTGTGATAGGAACTAATGGAATCTGTGATGACATGGCAAGTTGAGTCTGTGAGGTTGATGGATCAGTGACAGGTGGTTGGTTGTGCTGAGACCTATGTCCTGATGATATGGATCCATGACTATGACTGGATCTGTGGCCTGAGGAGTGCATGTGACTGTGATGAGACCTATGCCATGAGGATTTTCCATATGATTTTGATCCACCCACACTACTCTGGTTGCGACCATTGTGGCTCCTGTTGTTGCCACTCCCTGTCCTACTCTAGGACTGAGGCAAACCAGGATCCCTCTACTCCACCAGCACTGCTCTCTCATATAGCATCATGTACTGACCCCGGCTAGCACTAACCCTAGACAACTCTAAATCTCTCCCATTGGTGGTGTGCATAGCTCGGAAAACTACGAGCACCATTTCTTTGTGCCTCCTGTTGTCTAATGCTTTGATCTTGTTCCACCCTCACCTCAACTCCACTTGCAAGATTCTAATGCATGTTGAGCTCATGTCACACTCATATTCTTGTTGATCCTTTGCGCCATCTTGAGCCAGGCTCCCGGCTACATCCTCCTCTCCATCCACCATCCACTCCCTCAACTGTATCTCTCAACCTCATCAATGTCATCACTCTCCACGATATCTGTCTCATCATCTCCTCAAATATCCTCTCCGTGCCTCCTCCTTCAGCATTAGTTGCTCTCCCTCTACTCTGACCTTTGGGCAGTGGTTCTACCTCTTTCTCTCTCTCCTTCCTCCTCTTGGATTTGTGCTAATATGGCCTCCTTGACCCACGATATGTGCTCTCTTGCCATGCCTCTGCCTTCTCCTCCTCCTCCTCCTCCTCCCTCTCATCCACCTCCATCTTCCCATCCCTCCATCATCTCCTCCCCGCCTCCTCTGCCTCCATCTCTCCCTCTCCCCTTGCCACCATCCCTACCTCCTCGTCCTACCCGCCACACCCATGGAATCACTGATCACTGATCAACTAGCGCTGGCTAATTTGGATCTGTCAATGGTTGTGGCCTATGAGTCTGCCACCATATATCATAATTTGTTGTGGTCCCTGGATCTATTGGACCCCCACTTCAAGCCCACTATTGTGCCATCAATCCATCTACCTGTTGCTCTGCTAACGGCATTGATATGGCTGGCCCCCACATGGTCTCCTAGGATGAACAGGCATACTCTACAGTCCCCACAGGAACATCTTGCTACTCTCTGAACTGACGTAATACCCGTTAGGGTAGGTACATATCAATGATCAACTGTTGAACTATCCATCAAATCAATTATTTAAACTGTTGGTAGAAAGAAAGATGATCATCCTATCCTAGCCACTATGCATAATCCCTATAAGGTCTCCAAACGAATCCCATCAACGTGTCAATGTGATGGCTCCAGTATCCCATGTCTCCAAATCTGGTCTGTCACAATGCACCTGCATACAAACATACATAAGGCATCCCCTTAGCTAGTTGTCTCTGAACTAGTGGTTGAAAGATGGGAATATGCTCCCAGGCCCAAATCATCAATAAGGTAGTCTACATCATCTTTTCGCCTCTCTATAGGTGTCGCAGCAACGCGACTGATGATAAGCATCCCGATGGCTTACTGGCCCCCCATGCAAACACACGATCCTATCATCTCATCTTGATGAGCACCTCTTCCCCCGATCGATAGAAACCCATATGCTGTGGCGATCGAGGAATGCGGCACCTGACAGTCGAAGTGCATAACATAGCATCCCGCCAGCGCATAGCATGACCATAAACTCCACGATCTTGTAACATTGATACCTGGCTTATCGCGAGCTCATATTTTTTGTGGCTTGAAGTCCCCGGTGTGGATCATAGACCACTCACTCCCCTTTAATCGAAATGCACATAATCATGTAAACGTCCTGCGGAGTGACAGTAGCCTCTCCCGTCGACATGTGAAATGAACAGGTCTCTGAGTGCCACCTCTCTACCAGTGTTATTAGAAGACCCCTATTTGCTCAAATAATAGGCATATAGGTCACGTAGTATAGTCCCAACTGCATCAGTCACCTCTGCTCCATATCCCATAGCTGATCTATGAATGCATAAGTGGCTGACCTGAACTCGCACATATAGATAAGCGATAATCATTTATGCACATGCGAAAATGGGAGTTAGCACATCATTATTATCATCTATCTAATCAAAAGTATCTAAGAAATTGAGCCTAAACTAAGTCAACCCTGGTCAAAGTGAAATGCGTCGCACCAGGTCAAATGAGTCATTTCATCAGGCATATGCGTCTCAACACTGCGATTGCATTGCACAATCTCACAAATGCATCATCCTATAGCACACATGTCGCTCCCTCCATTAGTTGTGTCATTGTAAATCATTTGCATCACACAAACCCCCATTTGTGCTCCAACTTGGTGATTGTGTTGCAAAACCTAGCAGTTACGTCACGATTAGGTGATTGCGTCTTACCGGCTTGCAAATGCGTCATTATAAACCTAGACCTAACGTGACCCCTACATTTGTGTTGTAACGCATCAAATGGATGCGACGCGAACACAATTATGGCTTACGCGAACATAGATGCATCGTGATGCATCAGTTGACCTAACTTTAACGCCTAAAAATGCACGTAAAATGAGAAAATAACAAAGCAAGAATAGGGTACATACCGGTGGCTCTACGCCCTCTAGCTGTCGGAAGGTACGCACTCAAAATACGTGATGCTAGGTAACTGGAATCACCATCTTCACGCGAGGTCCTCTCTCTCTGAGCTCTTAATTTTCAAAAAGCCAAAAGTGAAAATGATTTACCTTTTCACCAAAATTCAACCTATTTATATGGTAAATTTTAGGGTTTTTCTATCGTTTTATTACTAGAGGCTCATTTGACCACTTTTGACCAACATTTTGACTCCCTTAAACACGTCAAAATCCAAAACTGATCATGCCACTTTTTTTCTAGACATCAAATTGACTTATCGGGACACTTTCCAATATTTTTCGGTGTCGGTCCAAAATTTGAAAATTTTCCCGAGGGGGCATAAATACTTCGTACCTTCACTAGGGTATGTTTTTGACTTATTTTCTTTGTCACAATGCAATAAATTGCATTATGAAAAAGAGGGGCAAAATGTAAACACATAAAATTGACCTAGGCCTGCGAACTTTATTTTCTCCATATTTCTTCTTAACATAATTAAAATATTTAATTATGTCCTATGGTCCAATTTCAACTATCAATTAAATAATTCTCAATTATTTAATTAATTCACATCTTTTATTTCTCCGGACTATTTAAATAAATAAATTTAATTTATTTAATTAAATATGTCACTAATTTCGTAATGTCTCTCTATAATTAAATAAATTCCTAAATTTATTTAATTATCCCTCGTACACTATTTCCTCCTAATTATTTAAATAAATAAATTTTATTTATTTATTTAAATATGTCATTAATTTCTAATGTCTTCTTATAATTAAATATTTTTTTATACTTTATTTAATTATTATCCACTTTGGCTTTTTCTAATTTTAAATAAAGTCATTTATTTAAAACTGTCTCACTTTCTAATTTTCTCTCCAAGTAAATAATTTAAATTAATTGTTTATTGTCACATGGTCCCACCACTTTTGAATTAAATTAATTTTTAATTCAAAAGGTCAACATAGTCTTTAATTCAAATAATTTTAAATTATTATTTGAATCTCTAACTTTTTCTCTTGTCACATGCAACCTTGTCTCTTGATTTGATTTTTCTAAAATCAAATCTCAGCTCTTCATTTCAAATTTCACCCTAATGTTGCCCTAACCCTAATTGTGGGTTGTCACATTTAATTTCAGCCATTGATCTTAGGGCATTTCCCATCTGACAATCTTGGCCATTCACCCAAAATTGGCTTTTCTATAAAAAGGCAATATTTTGCCTCATTTTGACATCTCTTGACATCTTTGGACATTGTGACTTCATGCTTCATAGGCTATTTTCTGCATACTTTAGGCTTGCTTCATATTTTCATACTTGCATTTGAGGCTTTTAGATCAGAATTCTTCAATATCTGCTTAGGACATTGTCATAGTCATAGGTTGCTCATCAAAAATCTGAGGAAAAACATCAACTTGCAGCAAATGGAGAAGGTGAAATGAAGGTGATTCATGGAGGTTTTGAAGACTTAGTGAGATTAATCCATGTTTTTATGCTATTTCCTTCCATTGTTCTTCATTTTTTTGCTTTGGGTTTATTTTGTTTATGCTTTATAATGCTAACCTGATATTTTCCCTTAGCTACATATGGAACAACATGGCATGTTCTTACCAAATTTTGGAGATCTAAAGATGGGAAGTGGGTCCCATTAGGGTTTTCAATTTTATCATGCACCATTGATTAATTTCTACGTAGTTGTTGATGTTCTTCCACATATATATTTTGTTACTAATTTTTATGGGGTAGGATTGTTGTGATCTTAATATGTTTGAATCGCTCTTTTAATTTATTTTCAAGGTTGATAAAATCATGCCACATAATGTGTCAACATATTAGATTGAAGAATTTTGAAAATATGAATCATTATTATTCAAATTTTCTAATATTTTTTTATATTTTCCACAAGAGAGCTTAACCATTGATCTTACAAGAGATTCAAATGAGTTAACTACATGCTTTGAAAGTTTAAATTTGAACTCCAATAAGCCACATAAAAAAGTTATTTTCCCTATAAAGCATTTATTAGGGCCCTAATCCTACATTTGAAACGTAATTTTAGCATTTAATTTTCATAATGTAATTAGAGTTTATTAAGTACATAGCAACTTGTGCAATTATGACCTTGTGAGAAATATATATATGTACTCACTATGAGATTAAAGAGTAATTTTACCTTTTTCAAGTGGTTTTCTAATTAAGTGATATCTTGCCATGATCTTGAATTAATTGGAAGTACAATAATTGAGAACAAGAGTAAATTGTGTTCTAGGAAATGTGAATTCAAATGTGAATTTTTTGTTGGATCTTAAAGTTAATTCATGTGTTTAATCTGATTTTTAATGATATATCTTGTGTGTTTTGTAAAAATTAAAACTCTAGCAATTAATAAAAGTAATTTGAGATGACATCCAAATATTGTTTGAATTGAAAAATATAAAAATAATTCTTATCAAAGTGAGGAAGCTTGGGAAAACTTTATTGACACCTAAAATAACATTAGAGCTCCTCTGTCATTACATCAAGAAAAATATTTATTTTATTTCACATGGAGAAAGTGATGAGACCGCACTCCCACGTGTAACTCATAGAATCTAGATTTGTGCAGAGTTCTTGATACAAATATTTTTGATGATCCATAAATTATTTAATTGGATAAAAAAAATTAATAATGTTGAAACAAAAGAGGTCTAAAATAAGGGTAGAGAAATCATTTTCAAATAGACACTACCACAATCAAGAAACTTTTCAACTTGAGGGAGGATGCTAAGAAGATATTAAATTTGAAATTTATTGCTCTCAAGTAGAATTTAATTATGAATGGGTTGAGGGATTTTGTGTTGCCTAGGTACCTGCATTATTATTATGGGAGACATGTTGCATAGAGAATGAATATTTTAAATGATATAGATCCATTTATTGCAACAATGTTTTTTTTTTTTAGCAAAAGGCCATAAGCTTATAGATATATTAATATAATATAGATTAATACATATAGAGTTTAAACTTTGATAAGTGATACTAAACCTAGCTGATATTTGTTTTCTCTGTACAAAATTACATATCAAACCCTACCACCCAGAATACTACTATAATTCTTACACAAAATTGATATGGATAGATCATTAATTACTAGACCCAATCACCCTGGGCACATATTTTCATATATACTGATAATTACCATCAACAAAAAGATTTAAAGATTGACTAACTAAACATCGCTATTTCCCAAGTTGACTGAATTCTCTCCTTGTCCTTCAACAACTATCATTTGAACTTGAATTTCAGCCTGAGCTTGAGAGTGAATTGTGATGTTTATGTCTAGAATCTGCACATTAACCCTATTGGTATGACGATTTGGCATAGGAACAAGCTATTGCAGACCTTGAACACACTGATAAGACAGAAGAAATGAAAGTGCATGATACTTTATTTTAAAATTATCAATCTCTTCCTTATCAAAATCAAAGTGGAACCTACTCAAATCTTGATATAGATAAGCTGACAATCCTTTGAGTAAGGAAAGCTTGAGGGATTCATACGTGTCGACATATCTTTGTTTATGATAGAGATAATGCCTAGGAAAGAGACCGCCAATAAACCCTTCACCATGTGTGAGATCATAGGCATGAACACTCTGCAGCAAAACACCATCTTGCAAATACTCTTCCTTCACTGTTTTGTTAGCAACAGACTGAAGAAATTTGAAATTTTGAAGCAATTCCATCGAATTGGATAGGAAGATGGAAAGAAGGTTTGTAGGAAAAATTATTCTGTGTGAACTAGTGTGCAGAATCTCTTCTCCTATCAATGTTTTAACACAATTTAGGACCATTGGGCAGTTTACCTTAAACACTTGATGAAGATGCTCCTCTTCTATACAGTCAAAAAATGGAAGCCCCCACAATCGAACCGCCACAACCATTCTATAGTTCTGAAGATGAATTTCTGAGTTGTTTGAAACCATTGCATGACGCCCATTGTGTGCCATCTTGTGAATAGAAATCCGAATGGACAAGCTTCACACCAATAAGGCAAAGAGATACCCACAAAAACCAAATTAGCATCAAGCGAGACAAACAAAGGAAGGCTTTTTACTTTTACAAAATTTTGATGGCATGAACACATTTAAA
>VDFB02008932.1:0-12480 GCA_007258455.2 Sequoia sempervirens | reverse complement strand
AGCACCCACAAAGCATGCGGGCCTTTCTTGCAAATTAAGCCGCTAGGATTGGTCCCATACAATCTAATGATTGTGATGTGAAAGGTCTTATCTTTCTTCATTAAAGGGATAACATGTTGCTTTTCCATGTGATTTATCATAGTTTAATAGGGCGCAAACATTAGAGTTTAGATCATTAGTGTTAAGCCAAGTACGCACATCATTACTCTTAAATCCTTCGTTAGCGAAAAAATCTGCTACATCATTGGCTTCTCTGTAAGCATGTGATAATTTAACTTTTTCAAATTTAGCCAAAGTCAACTTGGCTTCCTCAATCCAAGACTTGATGGTCCACGAAGGGGGAGACTTGTCCTTAAGGCAGTCAATTATGTTTTTGGAGTCTCCTTCAAGCCACTTTGGGCTAAATTTATAATGTGAAAAGCTCCAGTAGCCTCCGCCAAATGATTAGTTTGGGAGCCGAGAGGAGACGTCGTCGCTCCAATGAAATTGCCAAAGGAGTCCCTTATGACTCCACCGCAGCCCGCCGCCCCCAGATTACCTTTTCCTACTCCATCAAAGTTAGCTTTGACCCACCCGTTAGGCGGAAAAGACCAGCTAACACCCTCTCTACAGGTCCTTCTTGGCTATCAAAGAGATTCTAGACTAGGAAAGATTTATATTCCACTCCTTAGCAACAGTAAGGTCATATAGCGAATGCTCTGCTTTCAAGGACATGTTGTCCTTTTGAACCAAAGCATTGAAATTTTCCTTTAGAAATCTAACAATTTGATCAAAGACAATATCCTTAGAGGCTTCTTTACCTCTATGAATTCTATTGTTGCGTTCTTTCCAGAGGCCCCAAGCAACATGAGGGAATGTTAAATCCCAAAAAGATCTAAGCATAGGATTTCTTGTCGGAGCTTTCCATTGGGAAAAGAATTCTTCAATGGACGAAGGGAAGACCCAAGGGATGTGCCATAACTTGATAATTTTTCCCTAGATAGAAGCAACAAAAGAGCAATGAAGAAATAAGTGATGCACAAATTCAGCCTCCATCTTACACAGAAAACATCTATTAGGAATTTGAAATCCACGTTTACACAAGTTATCAATCGTTAGCACTTTGTTTTGGAGAAGGATCCAGAAAAAAATATTGATTTTTGGTATCAAAAGTTTAAACCAAGCTTTAGACCAGAAGGGAGGACGATCCAAAGAAGAAGTAATCCTGGAAAAAGTAGAAGACATGGAAAAATTGCCAGAGGGATCATCAAACCAAACCACACAATCATTCAGCTGCTCTGAATTAAGTCTAATAGCCATAAGAGAAGACTGGATAGGAGCCAAAGCCTGACTGACACTGCACAAGTCCACCCACTTACCATTCACTATGTAATCTTTCACATAATCTCTGAACCGTTCCTTGCAAGTCTCTACCCATTCACTGAAGGAGTTGATTTTTATAATGGGTTCCTTTAAAAGCCATTTATCTTCCCAAAATCTAGTATGATGACCGTTTCTAACTTGCCAACCAATACCTTCATCCACAATCTTTTTTCCACTGATTAAATTATTCCAGTAAGTAGACCCTCTGGGAAGAAGGTAGAGGTCCTTCTTAATTATGGAAGAGCTGTTGTTTTCTAAGTATTTACTAGCCAGGATATCAATCCACTCCCCGGAAGAAGAGGAGATTCTCCAAATTTGTTTACCAAGGATAATTTTGTTAACAGTTTTGATTCTTCTTAAACCAAGTCCTCCGGCCTTTTTAGGTCTACAAACCAGATTCCAACCAATTAAGGGAAGTCTTTTTTTTTCCTCAACACCCGACCATAGAAATCTTTTTTGGATTTTTTCAATGGCATCAGCAAATTTGACTAGAATCTTAAAAATACTAAGGGCATATATAGGCAAATTCTGGAGAGAGGCTTTGAGAAGCTGAAGTTTTCCTACTTGACTTAGCATGGCTCCTTTCTAGCCCGCGAGCTTTTTACTGAATCTTTCAACCAAAGAGAGCCAGAATGACTCTGGGGGTTTCAAACTTAAGGGTAGACCAAGGTAGGTGGCAGGAAAGGAGTCCACTCTGCAACCTAGGATTCTAGCAATTTTAGCCTGTCTATGATCTGGAGTGTTGAAGAAGAACAACGAGCTTTTTTTATTATTAATCATCTATCCAGAAACTCTCCCATACTTGTCAAGCAACTGTTTTATAGTTTTACTTTCAGCCACCATGGCTTTACCCATAAGCATAGTATCATCAATGAATTGTTGATGGGAACACACCAAATTGCCCAAAGAAGGTTTAAGACCAGAAAGAGATTTGAAGTCAACCAATTTTTTCAGGTTCCTGCCAAGACTTTCAGCCATAATAGTGAATAAAATTGGAGAGATAGGATCACACTGCCTTAGACCTCTGGTGCTCTGGAAAAAGGAGGTGGGGGCTCCGTTGACCATAATCGATATGGAAGCCATGGACACAAGTTGTTCAACCAATTGGATGACCCTGTTACAAAAATCAAAAGCCTTTAAAATTTTAGGTAAGAAAGTCTAGTCAACTCTGTCATAAGCTTTTGAAATATCGAGCTTTAACAAAAGAGTGAATATTCTCATGAACTGTAATAATAGAGTCAAGAATTTGTCTTCCAGGGACAAAGTCGTTCTGTTGAGGAGAGATCAAGGAAGGAAAAAGAGATAAGAATCTTGAGGTTAAGACCTTGGATATGATTTTATATAAGGAATTACAGAGGCTTATAGGCCTAAAAGCCTCAAAATTATTAGCTCCAGGTTTCTTGGGAATAAGAACCTTGAAGGTAGCATTTAATTCTTTTAGAAGATTTTTGGAGCCAAAAAATTCTTTGACAGCATTAACCACATCTTCTTCAACAATCTCCCATAGCCATTGAAAGAAAAATAAAGGGAAACCATCAGGCCCTAGAGCTTTACTCCCTTCAAAGGAAAAGACAGCTCGCTTGACTTCCTCGTTGGTAGGGATAGAAGTCAAAAAAGAGTTATTTTCCTAGTTGACAATTCTTGGTATAGCTTCCACTAACTGATCCTGCTCATTTTGGTTTATTTCCTCACTGGCCAATAGAAGGAGTTTAAAAAATGAAATCGCCTACTTTCTAATATCCTCCTCCTCCTCATACCTGGTCCCATTCACTTCAATTTGAGATATTCTATTTACAGCTCTATGTTTTGAAGCTGAAAGATGAAAGTACCTATTGTTTCTGTCTCCTGCAGATAACCAAAGAGCTCTAGATCTTTGTCTCCAAAACTCCTCTTCCTTGCCTATTATGTCATGCATCTTCGTGAGGATCTCATTCTCTTTTTCCTTAGTCTCATTCAAATAGCCCTCCTTCTGAATTTTAAATTGAACTTCTCCCAATTCCATCTGAAGATCAGACTTAATCCTAAAGATGTTCCCAAAAGATTCCTTTTTCCATCTTTTTAAATTGCATTTCACTTCCCTTAACTTTTTAGCAACTCTGAACATAGCAGTTCCTTGAATTCTTATATTCCACCATTTCCTAATTTCCTCTTTAAGAGCAGGGTGAGAGATCCACATTTTTTCAAATCTAAAAGGAGTGTTCCTCTTTTTTTTTATTGGATCCACAATGAAACTGATAGGAAAATGATCGAAACCTATTCTAGTAAGAGCTCTAAGGGAGTAGTAATAGTCAAAGTACCAATGATTGGAAATTAAAGATCTATCTAATTTGACCTATATGAGATCCGACCCCTTTCTGTGATTAGACCAGGTAAAGGAGGCTCCTTGGAGATCCATGTCAATCAATCCTTGATTATCAATGAAATTCTAAAGATCCTCTTTGCTTTCTAGATTGATCTGGGATCCCCCAAATTTTTCTCCATTCATAAGGGGTGTGTTTAAATCCCCCATAACAATCCAAGCTTCTCTATCAAAAATCCTCCTAAAGGCAGCTAATTCTAACCAAAAAGATTCTCTCATTCCTTTTCCATTAGGAGCATAAATATTCACTTGAATCCAACTGAAGTTATCTCTTATATGAGTAAATCTAGTGGCTATATGATTCGTACCTTCCAAGATTAGAACACCTCTAATTATGTGGCTATTCCAAAAAGTCACAATACCTCTAGAAGCTCCACTCGAGTTACTACCCTGGTTACTATAATACTGGAAAAGTTTCATCTTTTCAATTTTCTCCTTTGGCATTTTAGTTTCCTAAATTAAAAGAATATCCAGCTTGTGATCTCTAACGAAATTGTGGAGAAAATCCTACTTGTGGGGACTATTGAGTCCCCTAATATTCTAGGACATAATCTTCATTAAATACCAGGGGAGTTAAGACATTCCAAGATGGTTTTTGAGACCCATCTGCAATATCCTAAAAATTGTTCATCTCTCTTTTCTTTTTCAAAGACTTTTTACCTCTTGAGTTCTTTACTGCTCCACAATCTACCTTGACTCTTGATCTGGTTGAAATGCTACTTGGGGTCTTCCATTGAGTATTTTTTTCTTTTTTCTTCTTTGATATATTCTCCTCTTTATTAGTCTCTTCTTGGCTATCTGTATCTCTACTAGTTTCCCAATCCTTATCAATTGGTATCCTTTGATCCCAAGGTAAAGTGTCCATGTTATCATTCTTTTGACCAGAAAAGGTATTACTGGATAGATCTATAGTGTGATTCAAGTTTTCAAGGGAATCCAAAACCCTATCTGGGGAGTTAGGATCCATCACATACACTGCTCCTTGAGGGGGAAGATTATCAGGGGATGGGGATGGAAAAGGAATATTCAGTTCCAAGGACAAACCCTCATTAGGAATATCCTCCAGACCTGGGAAAACTTCATTTCTATCAGAAGGGATTGTAATTTGAGATGAGGAGGTAGAAAGGTTCATATCACCTTTGCCAACTAAGGTGTCTTCATTGGACTCCCTTTCCTTTGAAGGGGGCGTATTAACAAGATTCATGTAATGATGATCACAAGGGATCTCACCTTTAGATTCCATAACCACTTCAATCTCAAGAGAGATTTTTTGAGAATTAGATGCCATATTTTCCAATACCTACTCTTTATCTTCCTTCATTTCTCCTCCTAAATCATTCTTTTTTCTCCACTCATTTTTTCCAGGTCCTGCTGGTTTTTCTTTCTTTGAGGTAGCATTTAGGGGGCATTTTTTTGCCCAATGACCATATTTCCTACACTTGAAGTAGGCAAATGGAATACTTTCAAACTCTATATTTTGCACCCAGGATCCCAGTTTAGATTGAATCTCAATCGAAGATGGGAGATCTGCTTCCTGGGATACTCCCACACATATCCTCACAAAGACCAATCTCTTTCTAGTTATTGTCATAGAATCAATAGAGAGAAGCTCCCCAAAGGAGCTCACAATACCATGAAAGATATCTTCACTCCAATACTCCAGGGGCAGGCCTGGAAGTCTCACCCAAATTGGGACATTCTCATAGATGGAGTTCAATAGATCTAAGTTGGATGACCAGTTCTTAAGGGCCAGGGAAGATTTCCCTATCACCCAAGGGCCAGCACTTCTAACTGCCATTATGTCCTCTCTGCAAGTAAATCAAACACAAAACCCTTTGGGAGAGCAGCAACCTAAACTTTCCCAATTAGTTCTCCATTTATTTTAACAAACTCCCTGGAATACTTTGATATTTGGTCTAGGCCCATAAACTTTCTCACTGTGAAGTTTGATCCATAAGAGCTGTATATTATGGTCAATGAGAAGATCCGAATAGAGATAGCAAAACTTACTTCCTTCTAGTCGGAGATGAAATGTTTTGCAATCGGAGGGAGTGAATATTTTTCGTTAGGGTTTTACCCTCAATGAGAAGTCCAAAGGTTTATTTATTATCTCAGTTCGGTCCCTACACCTCTTTTAACTTCTCTATTTTACTAGGAGATGCTGTGGTTAATTTAATACAAACCATTGTCACATCATTGCCACTTAATTCAAAATTGATTGTTACTAGAGACTTTGACATTGACATGTTACAATCCACAACAACAAAAGAACTTCTTGAATTTGTACAACAACAAAAACCTTCATTGATTGTTGACAAGCCAACAACGCATGGAGGAATTCTATTGGATCACTTTTGGATAGATGGGATTGAAATTGCTACTATCAAGTTCACAATACTAGATACATATTGGTCAGACCACTTTACAATATCCCTTCAGATCTAGTCCTAGGGAATAGAATTATAATCTCTCAGCACTTGTTTCCATGTATTCACACCAACTTTAATGCTATTATATAGTCATTTGGACAACATAGTATACAGTTAAATTGCAAGTGCAACTATTTACTATCAACATTCTCTTTGTAGTGCACTATTTTCATTGCTCCTTATTGCTGCAAGAAACCAACGTGCAATTTATGTAAGTATCAAAAAATTATTTCCTTTTAACAAAATAATCCCAGAAACATTAGCATGGATGCTTCTCGAGGGAAAGGAATTCATATTACAAATGACTATATATTTTTTCTGAAACAGGTATGTTATCATCCATAATATTGCTAAAATTTGTACATTATATGTTTCTTCATTAGTCTAAACAAATTAGGAAGTCAAGATTGTTATGGATTGTAAAAATATCTTCAAAAAAATCTAGAAAATATTTAATATATGTATATGAACTTTTTAAATTGATTCTATAGCCTCTATTGAGTGCTATTTGATTTGTTGGTTATATTTTCCACTATAGTTTCTATAAGATTTGTATCTCGCTGCTTGTGTTTTCTACCAATGCAAATTTTAGCTTTGGCCATTGTCTAGAGAGAACACTACCAATCACACTCTTGGAGATATCTCACATGCTTATGCTATTGCAAATGACTAGACAACTATTTTGAAATAGGTATGTTATTATACAAAATATAAGTACAAATTTGCACATCATACATTTCTTCATTACAAACAAATCACAAATTCAAAATTGATATGCATCATAGAGCTAGCTTGAAGTAGATTTATATAATTTATTATGGATATGAACTTTTTAAATTGATGCCTACAGGTTGCACATGTCTTGCTAGTTCATACAATATATATCTTGACATTTACTATTTTGCAACATAACTTTTAAACCATCTACAAACATGTAAATGCTTGACAGTTGACGCCAACAAACTTGAAAACAATATTAGATATCATTGAAGCTTTCTTTTTAGTTTGTTTTAATTCATTCTTTAAATAAGTATCTCATTGCATTTATTCCTAGAAACAATTGTAAAATAGTAGCAACATTTCTTACACAATAGAAAATGGATCACTCAACAACAAACAAGAAGAAAAGAGGTAGCTGTTGTACCCCATTTATGTCATATATAGCTTGAATTTGTGTATTCTTAAGTGTCCATTTAGTTTCCATCATTTCTCAAGTTGCAACATGTACAGATTGAATGCATAATTTGTGTAGCCATCAAGCATACTTGACATATGCACAAAACAATCAACTTCATCATTTGAATGCGATATTTTAGCTATTTATGGCCTTGCTGTTAGCAAAAACCCTAGCTCACCAAAAAAAGTAGCAATTTTTCATATTGATTTGATTGATATCCATGGACAAATGAAAATTATTGTAAATATTAACAACAAACTAATTTACACATTACTATTGTTGTTATTGCCTAATCCAAGTGTTCGTTTCACAAATTTTGCCATTAGGAAAAAACACAATATGAAAGAGGAGATGTTGACTACTCCCTTGTATTAACCCCCCAAAGTACCATTCATTCCATTGACAAAGTCTATAGGGAACAGAGACTAATTCTTGACACAAACATCTCATAGCTCATCTAATCAGACGACCAATACTCTATTAGAACAATTGGCATTGTTACTAGTCACCATCAAGTACCAATGCAATATGAGCTGTGAGTTAAAGATGGAGAGTCCTAAGATGATATGGATACTATAAGATTTTTTGTACAATTAGTGTACTTTCTTATAAGATGCCTTTCTGCATTAACAATATTTACATTTTAATAGTTTCCTTTTGAATAAATTAATGTACATGTTTTATGACATACAATTTTTAATCTACTTTAGTGGCATACAATTCTTAAACTAATTTTCCTTCGAATTCTCCATCTAAAAAATTCTATATTTATAGGTTATAGTCCCCACCGGCCATGCAAAGCTATATACTTCAACTAATCCTAGCATCGACAAAAACCCCTTTCATATTGTTTAGGAATATTATTTGGTCTGGGGAAAAATGCACAAATGTAAAGAAAATAACGTATTCCATCTTCATTGACGAGCTCAATGATGCATATGCAAAGGCCTTCCTAGAGCCACTTAAGTCCTCAAACATGGAAGTATACACCTAAAACATTTACATTCCCTATAATAGCATAGGATTTTGATTCAAAGCACTTGTCATGTGTGCCTTGTTATTCTAATGTTGTTTATAACTTTTATAAAAACTTATGAAATTGCATTCTTGTAATTTGACACTAATTACATGTGCATTGCCATTCTAGGTGACTGGAACACTAAGACATAAAAATGTCCACTTGCCCCCATACAAACCAATTTGTATGTCATGTAAACAAAGGTTCTTTTTTAACAAAAACATCAAAAAATGATCTTGCACGATGCACAACATGTGCATCTGAAAAAAATTGAATACATGCCTTTTCTCCAATGCACTGTTCAAACAATAGACAAACTTGTGGACTGTTGTCTACTCAAGCAGTAGCTATAAAACAACTTCCCCCAGTTAGCTGCAATTCGATTTGAAAATTACAAGAAAGATATGTTTGTAAATTAATGTTCTTGTTACCAAAATTTCAATTACAAGGAACATTTACACTTGTAATGGATAATTGCATCATCCAAATTGTTAGCTTAGCACAGGTGCTTACCTTGCACTATTACAATTTTGATTCTCATTTGTTCATAGCATACTAGAACAACTACATTGTGAGAAGCATAATGCTAAATTTTTTTGATACAAGATGCAGGCAACATAGCATACTAGCATATAATGATATCAAAAAGCAAGGTGTTAAACAAGTAGCATAGCATGGCTCTTATTGACAATATCAATGAAAAGACAATTTTATTGATGTTTTAATGAGGACTACTCTGATGATTTAGTTTAACTTCTAATGTGTACTATAAAATTTCAAAATTGACTGTTGGTCTCTTTCAAACATATATTCTATTGATATGAAACAATGTTGCTTTGCATTTCAAAAATAGTAATCAGTAGTGTTTCATGGATTGTGTTTTCTTTTCTATGCATATTATAGTAATACATGTTTATGGTGAAACAAAAACTTTAGCAAACCAATGTTGCTTGTCTATAGAATAGAAGATATGTTTGCTAACGTTTCTAATGCTTTTACATGCAATGTTGTATTCTTGAAGAATTGGATAGCAAGAAAATGGTTATGGCCTTCTTTGTAATGCTATTTTGAACAACTTGGTTTGTGGGTTTGAAAATGGATGAACAATAGACAATGGGTGATCAATATATTAAATTATCGATTTGATTGCAAAATGGTGGCACATCTCACAAATCATGCAACCAATCCTCTTAAAAAATGACATCTTGTTACATGTATCTCAAATAAGTCATTGTTCATGTGTCGTAGACTATAATTGTTGATGGTAGTTCACATGTCTTTTGTGTGTAAGGACAATATGTGTTTATTTGGATCAGTAACTTCCTATATTTTTTACAATGTAATTTTTATAGTTTACATGCCTTTCCAATTCATTAGTGGCTTATGGTGTGAAGTTTTAAGTTTTTCAAACAAAGGATTGTTTGTATTTCTTATTCATTTGCTCAGATTTCCCAATGAAAATGAAATATGTCTCTATTGAAAGCATTTATACCTATCATATTGGAAGTGAAAAAGGAGACATCTATAAGTTCCTATATCATTTACACTATCTTTTTTTGTGTTGTTTATTCATTCACCCAGATTGTCTAATGAGAGTGAAACATGTGCCTCTTGACAGGGTTTGTGTCTATTGTATTGGAAACAAAAAGTGAGTCGTTTGTATGTTCCTATATCTCTTAGAGTGCTGCTTTATAGTTTCCTACATCTATGCTTTTGTAGTGGGTCCCCTATTGTTGCAAATTACTTTCAACATAAGAAAGGGAAAAAATTAATCAATTCCCAATGTTTTGTTTCTATTGCAAATATTTCATTCACGGTTATGTTTTCATTGCTTTATTCTTCTAGTGTTGAATCATTCATCTGATCTTCTAACTTCAATACTCTTTCTTTATTTTCCTTATGTTTTTGTATCTTTTTAATTGCATATTATTCTAAGCATGAGAAAGGAAAAAATTTAATCAACTCTTATTGTTTTGTTGCTATTTGAAATATTCAATGGCTTTGTAATGTTCTTTGATATAGTCGTGCCTTTGCATCCAGTGTCTTTGTCCATGCATCACATTTTAACAAGGGCATTGTGCATGTATAGCCCTCAATTTTCAGTTATTTCAAATAGACTGAAGTGCAAGTGTCATTAATGGCTTATGGTGTGAATTTTTCAATTTGTTAAGCGAATGATTATTTGCATTGTTTTTCCATTTGTTCATGTTGTTTGATGTGGACCAACCCTATGTGTATTGAGAGAGTTTACATCTGCTCTGTTGGAAGCAAGAAATGATGTGTGTGTAAGTTCTTATAACTTTTACACTCATTTTTTCATTCTTTGTTTATTTGCTTAGATTGTTTGTTCGAAAAATGAGCCGGTAGTGACTTTTGATATCTTTTATGTTTTCTTTTTTGTATAATTTATTCACTTCCTCAGATTGTGTAATGAGCATGTAATCTGTGTTCACTAACAAGATTTATGTCTATCGTGTTTGTGGTGAAAACCATCATAGACGTGAGTCAGTATATCTTTTACAATGCCATTTTATGATTCTTTCAATCTCTACAATTTATGGATCAATTCGCTATGACAAACATTTCATCGATATGCTATGTTTATTTTGCAATCATGTTTAGATTCAAAACATATAATCAATCACAATTTTTTTATTGCTATTGGAAATACTTCATGGCTTTCCCATGTTCTTTGATATAGTTGTGTTCTCGTACCCACTATTTCTATCCACACATGGCATTTTAATGAGGACATTATGCATATATAGTTTGCAATTTTTATTTATTGTCAATAGACTAAAATGCAACTGTTATTAATGGCTTATTGTATAAATTTTTTAGTCTCTTGACCAAACGATGATTTGTGGTGTTTAATCATTTGCTCAGAATGGTCGGTGAGGATGAAATCTATGTCCATTAGCAAAGTCTATATACATTGTATTGCGAGCAAAAAAGGAGGCATCTATAAGTTCCTATATCTTTTACATTTCAATTTTTGTATTGTTTATTCACTTGCTCGAATTATTTGATGGAGCTCAGATCTCTGTCTTTTCATAGCATTTATGTCTACCATCTTGGAGGAAAAGTTACAGAGTAAAAAAATCAATTTCCTTGAAGTTCAAAATGGGGGAATTGGAAAGAAATTGATCTGGTTTGATTTCCTTCTCAAACAACATTTAAACCAACATGAGTGCCTCTAGTCGAGATAAATGCTTTCACAAAGATCCCTACCACGTTGTTTGGAAAAGGATGCCATTTAATTATGATCCTAAACATTATTTATGTATTCCTGTTCTGAAAGTGTTTCCCAACACTAGATTAGAAAGAGATTAAATTCAAATGAATGAACATGTTAATTGACATTTGTAATTAATTATAAATGAGAGGAACATGTGGGACGCTTCATGAAGGGATCCTAAAAAGGAGAGACATTGAATACCCACATGGAAGGTCGAATCCACCTTGTGTTAAGTTAACCGTTGAGAAAAAGATAACACTTCGTGTATGTAAATATCCTAGAAGTTAGGGGAATGATGTTTGCATACATGGAGTTCCTACCACTTTAGATCATATCTCAGTTTAGTTTAGTTTAGTTTAGTTTAGTTAAGTATTAGTTTAGTTTAGTTTAGTTATGGTTCAGTTATCTTTAGTTGCATGTAGGTAGTTTGAGTTGCATGTTAGCTGACTTCAGTTGACTTGAATTGCATGCTAATGACTTGAGTTGTATGACAAATAACAGGTGACTACTTTCAGCTAACATGGGATGATCAATAATGCATGATATTTGCATGAATGGTGGAGAGATATGTTTTAGTTAATAGAGATTGACTTAGACCCACCTTGGGTGCCCAAGTTGGCTTCTTGGAGTTAACACTTTTGCATGTTAAGATATTTTATAAGGCTGAGTTAAGTGGTCCCATTCTTGAGCGCCATCTTTGATGACAAGCTTAGAAGATATTTTTCAAAATCAAGGCTGAGTTATGACTTCAGTTTGGGACGCCCAAATGGATGAAGCACTTGTTTTGACATTTTTCTTCATGATAGAACTCTACTTGCAAAGAATAGGTGAGGGTTTTGTGAGATAAGCATTGTGCTTTGTAATTGTAAACTCTTTACAGTTTACAAGGCTCATTAT
>VDFB02008931.1:0-10273 GCA_007258455.2 Sequoia sempervirens | reverse complement strand
CCATGGCTCCATGCCATGCAAGCCATCCCTTCCACGTACCATCAATGCCTAAAGTTCCTAGTTAATGGACAATAGATCACCATTTATGCCAACCCACAACCATTTGAATACTTCCACACTTTAGAAACATCATTTCCCCATTTAAGCTATTGTCCTGGGATCGAAATGGGGGCATCTCACCATCAATTTCCCAACTTATCATCCACCATGATAGTCACTCCATCTCCTGCCAACAATCCTACCATCACCAAAGTCTAGATCATTGACAAGGGATGTGGTGAATATGAAATTTATATAACTCTAAATGTAGCAACCATGCCATCGCTTACCCTCACATGTAATTTTAATTAACCTTCACAGGCAAGCAATCTTAAAAGAAGACAAGACCGTCACCTTCAATGTTAAAAAAATCCCCACCACCACTTTCTGATCTCCTAGTATAAAGACAAATGCACCAGAAGAAGATATCAGTCAATGGGTATACCATGAAGAACCCCAACCAGATCCTCCTCTAAAAGAATACTTACAGGAAGTATACCCTTGGTTAGCTAAGTTCGCAGAAAAGAATAACTACCAAGGTGGGGGCCTAGGTAAGGAAGAATAGGGACAGTTGCAACCTATTGATATATCAAAGCTGCCACAAAATATAGGCCTCGGATATGACAAAAAAATAGAAAAGCCCTGCAACATCATCTAATACCTCCAATAGTGTTACTGTGGAGAATGGTCCCTTGGAAGACATACCAGAGGAAGAATCCATCATACGTGCGTACAATTATGTTGATCACATAGACCTGTCATCCATGTTTGACTGCTTATCCATCTGTACCATCAGCCTATCCCTTCGCCATCCCGAACTTATTGATTGGGACCTACGTGACAACACACCTGTCAATATCTCCTTGGATACATATGCCAAACTCATGGGATTGGGGGAGGATGAATGCTCCAGTCGCAAGAATAAATGACGCATCTGATAGTGAAAACCTCAAAAAGGCACTGGAGGATGGAGAGGTTCATCTTCCCCTTGTGGGAACTCAATTATCCACACAATCATCCATCCTAATTGAAGAAACTCAAGAAGTTAACCTGGGTACTATTGAGAGCCCCAAGATCACCTATGTGGTCAATTCACTATCAGAGCAAGAATATTCAATCATTGTTCAGCTACTCAAAGATGGTATCATTAACTTTTCCTGGTCATACTTAGACATGCCGAGCTTAGACCCTGCTTTAGTAGTTCATCACCTAGATGTTCACCCAGATGTCAAGCCTATTAAATAGAAGCTCTAAAAAATGCATCCACAACTAGCATTATTAGTCAAGAAGGAATTGGAGAAATTGTTGGACGCTAGTTTTATCAGACCCATTGACTACTCTGATTGGATCTCCAACATAGTGCCTGTTGCCAAACCAAATGGAGACATTCGGATCTGCACAGATTTTTGAGATCTTAACAAAGCTTTCCCGAAGGATGACTTCCCGCTGCTTAATATTGACATGTTGTTCGACCTTACTACAGGACATGAGATTTCGTACCGTATGGATGGCTTCTCTGGTTACAATCAGATCTAAATTGCACCTGAAGACCAACACAAGATCGCTTTTACAACACCTTGGGGTACTTTTTGCTACAATGTTATGCCCTTCGGTCTCAAGAATGCGGGGGCAACATATCAAAGAGCGATGATTGTCATCTTTCATGACCTCATCCATATTATCATGGAAGATTATGTTGAAGACCTGCTAGCAAAATCCAAAACTCGAGCAAAGCACCCTGCCATCCTGAAAAAGATCTTCGAGCGGTTAGAACATTATAAGTTACGACTAAATCCAAAAAAGTGTGTCTTTGTGCTACATCAAAAGGAAATTATTGCCTCAGTTTCCTAAGAGGCATTGAGGTTGATCCCGCTTAAGGTGAAAAGCTATTCTAGATATGCCTCCCCCGCAAAATCTAAAATAGTTAAGAATTCTCCAAGGAAAGCTACAATCCCTCTGTTGGTTCATAGCACAACTTGCGAATAAGTGTCAATCATTCACCCATCTTTTGAAAAAAGACTCCACCTTCAAATAGAACCAACAGTGTCAACTAGTTTTTGATAAGATCAAGGAGTACTTGGCTCATCCACCGCTCTTGATGCCACCTATCCCAGGAAAATCCCTCTTGCTTTACATCTCTGCCACTTCAGTCGCACTGGGGGCATTATTGGTACAACATGATGAGTCATCAAGAGAATGAGCGATCTACTACATCAGTTGAACACTTGTCGGCTATGAATTAAATTATTCACCCATGGAAAAATTCTGCCTTGCAGTGGTCTTCAGCACACAAAAACTCTGAAATTACATGCTTAGCCATCTAGTCAAATTAGTAGCAAAAATTGATCCGCTAAAGTATTTGTTATCCAGAACCACTTTGACTGGTCACATGGCCAAGTGGGTCATGCTCCTAAGTGATTTTGACATAGATTACATGGATCGCAAAGCCATAAAAGGACAAGTCATAGCTGATCAGTTGGCTGAGGCACCCCTAATGGATGCTTATCCTCTAGTCACTGAATTTCCAGATGAAGAAGTTTTCATAGTAACAGAAGCACCTACTTGGACATTATATTTTGATAGTTCACACACTCATAATGGATCGAGAGCAGGAATTATGTTTGTTACCCCTCAAGGTGACTACATCCCAAAATCATTGAGGTTGGAGTTCATGTGTACTACAACAACATAATGGCATGAAGCCCCTCCTCACAAAAGTTCAATGAAAAAAGTAGTGGCACATAACTCACTTGAGAGTCTTTGGTGACTTATTGCTGGTCATTAAGCAAGTTAATGATGAATTCCTAACAAAACATGATAAGTTGTTGCCCTATAAATGCATGGTGGATGAATTCAAGAAATATTTCACCCTCATACAATTTGACCAAATTCTAAGGGTACAAAACAAAGCAGCTGATGCAATGGCTACGGCCCCTGATTGACATGCCTAAAGATCGAATAGAATGTGAGTTCCTTGTGGATCAAATTTTAATCCCAGCGTATGATATCCCTGAGACTAACATGGTGTGTGACATTGTGGGTCCCACTTCCCCATGGTACCAAGACATATATACCTATCTACATGATAATATTCTCCCCCCAGATCTTACACACAATCAACACAAATCCTTCGTTCACCGCTCTTCCTGATACATTATCGTTGGTGATACGCTTTATCGTCGCGGGTATGATAGAATCCTCCTTAGATGTCCGGGAATGAGATCAAGGCCATATTGCACCACTGCAGGTACATAGTGGTGTTTGTGGGGCCCATTCAAATGGTATGGCTTTGGCTAAAAGGATTCTTTGAGCTGGATATTATTAGCCTACACTAGAACATGATGCCTATGAGTTTGTGAAGAAATGCATCCCATGTCAGCAACATGCAGATCTAATTCACTCTCCAATACAGGATCTTCAGCCTCTTCTCGCACCATGGCCCTTCTCTTAGTGGGGTTTCAACTTGATTAAAAAGATTTATCCACCGACGGACACACATTCATAATTACTACCACTGAGTACTTCACCAAATGGGTGGAAGCAATGCCACTCTCACAAATAATCGGTACTCAAATTTCCAAATTCATCCTTTACCATATTCTCTGCAGATATGGTATTCCATCCACTATCCTATTCGACAATGGAAAAAAATTTAAAAACCAAGCCATGAAAGATCTTTGTGACACCTTTCCTATCCAGCATCACTAGTCAACGCCTTATTACCCCCAGGGTAATGGTCAGGCAGAAGCAACCAACAAGACCCTTATCTGCATCCTCAAAAAGGTTGTCAATAACACTGGTCGAGATTGGCACCTCCATATTCATCCTACCCTCTGGGCATATCGCACCTCCATTCACACCCCTATAGGCACCACTCCATATTCTTTAGTATATGGTTTCAAAGCCATCTTTCCAATCGAAGTTGAGATCCCATCACTAAGGATTTCTCTAAAGAACCTTATAAGTGAGGAGGATGTTTGTGTTGCACGGCTTGCACAGCTAGAGTTACTTGATGAACGATGAATCAAAGCCTATGATCATCTACAAGCCTACCAAGACCGTATCAAGCATAACTATAACAAGAAGGTTCATCCTTGACAATTCTAGATTGGTGAACTAGTCCTTAAAGAGAACCAGCGTACTCAGTAGGACCGCGATAAGAAAGGAAAATTTGAAGCAAATTGGTTGGGTCTTTATATCATAACCGCTAAATATGGATTTGAGGCATACAAACTTGCTACACTTGAAGGAGAAACCGTAGAAGAGCCTATCAATATCATGCATCTGAAGAAGTTCTACACCTAAATCCGCTTGGTAGCCCCACCTGCAAAAATACAAAAAAAAAAATCAAAAATCAAGAAAATAAAAAACAAATAGTAAAGAGAAATAAATTCGTCCTATGGTGAAAACCACCTTTGGTGGCGCCTTGGATAAGTACGAATGGTGAAAACTTGTTCACAGGCACAATTTGTAGAGGGCTTAATCATTATCTATCTTGCATCCTAGTTATTCTATGCCTTCATCAACCCTATCATTCTCACCCATCCCATCCTCGACCGCTTGGTTTATATTTTGATTGAGCATTGGGTGCTCCACCTTGGCTATCCCTCATCCTGAGCCTTTTGGTATCTCACTCTGAGCTTGTGTCATTCGATCGTCGATCAGTTGGTGTCATCATCTAGGATCATCCATCGTGTCGGTCTTTTTAGTCTTATTCGAACTATGTTTCCCCTGTGCTTTTACGTAGGCAAGGCTCATCATTTGATCTGCCCCCGAGGAATTTTGACTATCCCGTGATGGTCATTCATCATCTGTCTTCACTGTCCCCTTTTTGCTTTTATCCATGGTCAGTTGTCATTTGTATTTTCTAAACTACGTTGCCCCTGCTCTTTCACGTAGGCAAGGTTGATCATTGGATCCTCCCCCGGGGCATTTGTGTGTCATGTCTTGTGTCATTCATCATCAGTCACCATTGTCCTCTTTCCACCTTATCCATATTATTTTCAAGAACTATGAGGGCTCTGCGCTTTCATGTAGGCAAGGCTAATCTTTGATCGGCCCCCGAGCCCCTAGGTCTATAGGATGTGTCAGTCATCTGTCCTGCGTTGTGTCATTAAGCTATGCTCTTATTTAGCTAGTTGTTATCAAACGAGATCTGCTAGCATAAGCAAATCCAATCAGTTTTGAATATCCAGTGTCATATCGATCTTTTAGTTTAGTATCCATCATCGGTCTCAACAGGATGCATCCTTCCTAACATACCTCATCAACCCCATTCATCCTCTTGATCCTATTGCAAAGGACATTTGAAATTTTCTTGTGATCTCTTGATGCTTTTGGTTTTTGTTTATCATTTGAGCTTCCTATTACAATTAGTTAAGTTTGCCATAATCTATCATACTATGGTGTGTTTTGGCTGGTTCACATAGGGGCATATCTTGATCTTTTATTGTTGTTGTTTGCTAGGTTGTCCCACGTAGTACCCACCAAGATCCCTATGATCTTGTGTTACGCTGGGGAATCCCTTTGTGCCTGTAGTTATCCCAATGTCGGGCCTGACCAAAGTTTTCACTACTTTGGGGTGTTGGGATAGCCTTCTTGTTTGTGTGTTTGTTTCATGCATTAGGTATTAACTCGCCTTGGTTTCCTATACCTTGGCACTTAGTGCCTTATGCTATAGAAAAAATCAGTGCTCCGAAGATGGAAAATTATATTAGGATTGCATTTCATCATCTGTTGCATTGCATTCACCCTATGATTTAGGTTGTGCAAATACTTTACCCCCCCTCTCTCCCATTCTTCTCAGGATACTAAAAATTTTTGGCAAGTACCAAATTACACCCATTTTCCACAAATCACTACACACCTATCTTCCATTATCATGTCAGTCCTTATTGATGCTTATGACCATGTGTTATTCCCTTTCATTTACTATTTGCATTATTAATTCACTACAAATTACAAGTGCATTATCACATATTAGGTTCATTCTACTAATCATACATACATCGCCACCTGCATCACAACGTGTTTGATCCATGCATACATTTCCACCTGCATCACAACATGTTAGATCCATGCATACATTGCCACCTACATCACAAAGTGTTAGACTCATAATACATCACAATCCTACATATATAAAACATTCATAAAAAATCCATTATAAACATATACATACATGTCAATAAATCAAATAAACATCCATACACATAAGTCATTATAGATATAACATATGCATACATCATATCACCATATGAATATATGCATTAATAAAATCATACATATTCCACAAATGCATAAACACGATCATTCATCCAACGCATGAGCATGGTGTCAATAAGGGCTATTATGTGTCATATATAAATATACCAAAAGTCCAAAGTACACCTTATAATCATAACTATCACATGAAAAAGAGTCAAGATCAGCCATGAACTAAACTGCCACTTCAAAACTCCAAAAGGATCTACAATACAACTCCCCCTAAGATGACTCAGAATTTTTCATTGTATGAATCTCCCCCCTTGACATCAATGGAAAAATTGGGGACCTGAAAAACAAAATTTAAAAACTATACAAGCACGATCTGGTAATTACATAAATTGGAAAATATTTGCAAAATCTCTCTTCAACACGCTCAAATTTGTGCCCCAAACCTTTTTGAAACTCTCCAGAATTGTTATGTGACCACAAAGTAAATAAGACAGAGTTTCTGCAGTTTCAAGATTTATTGGGTCACGAGCTGCCATAACATCTTTGGCCTCTTTTAATGCATTTACCATTATTTCAATCTTTGGACTAATTAGTCCTCTGAGTTTGCATGCTCTCCCTACAATCCTCTCATTTTCATGCTTCAAACTCCTTATTTTGTCAAGTAAAGATATTACCTAACCTTCATGCTCACCAACATTACTGAATAATGGATCAAAAGCATTAGAAAGGGTAGCCAACTATTTTTCAATATCCTTCACCTTTTTCTCATTAGCTTTAGTGAATTTTGACAAAACTAAACATGACATACACTTTTCCACCTTCAAATAAAGTATCTTGAATATTTCTCATGCAGGTGGCTAACAAAGTTTTATCTTTTGCAATCAGTTCTTTCAATCCACCAAATCTATTTTCCTTAAACTCCATCTACACTTTAATCATAGCTAATTTTTCAAAAGATTCAAAGTGAGTACTTACATAATTTATGAGCTTCTTTAGCTCATAGGAAGAGGAACTAGACAAATCCTTGAAATGAGTAGGCAATAATTTCTACAAGACTCCAGTGCAAGGCTTAGCAATTCACTATCCTCTATGTGAGACTTCAAAATCTTCTCACTAGCCTTAGCTTGAGCAATTGAAGTGACCTACATCATTTGAATTGGGGATAAAGTAGATAGAAAGATTGAGCTTTCATCCGATTCAAGATCAAACTCTTCTTGTTGTTCCATCAGATATTTCTTCACTACCTCAGCAGTGTCTCTTGCCTCCACTCTGATTTCTTCAACTTGAACCTTTTCTACTTCAACCTTGGGTTCATCAAAGACTATTTCTAGATTTCCTTTAGGCACTTCAAGTTCTTCATTTTGCACGTCCTTCTCCTTAGCTAATACCACCTTAGGAACTTTAGTTTCCATAGGTATTTCTATATTTTCCACATCAAGAGGAATCTAAAAATCCTTAGCATCTGCATTCACTTCCTCATTTTCTGGAACATTTTCAGTATTTACTTCCTCAAGATTAATCTTATTCTTTAACAGAAATGCTTCCAAAATTTTCTTGGTTTCACTAACCACAACATCAGTTTCACTGATCATGAGTTTATTCACCCTTTTCTTGCCTTTAAAATCCTTCTTGGCATTTTCAAGGAGTGAATTCATCTCCTCAATTGACATTTTTGGACATAGATCTGCAATAATTATTTTCCTCAGATTCTCTTCTTCTATTCTGGAATTTAATCTTCTTGACTCCAAAACATCATACAAACTTAAGGGTAAACCAGACATGATTTCAACAAGAACTTTATTGAAAATGTTCATATGTTTAATTGTGGCTTCTTCAAGAATTCTTTGACCGGATTCATCAAAAGTTTCAAACCATTCACAGAGGGACTTAAGATTACCATCCTTAATAACTGCATTCTCTACTTCCTCGACTAACATACGAGGTTCATCAACTTTTTCCTTCTTTTCTTTTTCTTTTTTACCAGAAGATTTTCTCTTGTTTAACTTGACAGCCTGAGTTCTGATAGCTTTCATTTCTTTCACAACTTCTTCTGACTCAATTTCTTTTTCTTCTGAAGCGGCTTCATATATTCTTATGCTTTTATTCTTCTTCCTTTTATTGGAAGCCTTGTCTTGAGTTGACTTGGTGGCAAGAGGGGACAGGGATGGGGAACTCCTAGTAGATCTAGTGCGGGCAGAAGATACTCCCAAACTAGAAAACTCAGTTTTTGCTAACTCTTTTTTTGCTTTAGCCTCATCTCTCTTTCTTCTTGCTTCTCTCAAAGCTTCTATAGGTAATCCCATGCTTTCTGCAAAGACTTCTACCTCTTTCCTTACTCTTTTGACTATCTTATGCTTTTGTAATTGATCATGTACCTGCATTCTCTTTTTTGCATAGGTTCCAAACCTTTCTTCTGTTGAATCCAGAGGCATGCTCAACAAGTGTTCTGCATACATCTTCAAAATGTTTTCCCCTACTTCATATCCCATGGGTAGTATACATATTGTTCTTAGATTAGCAGCTTCCATATGGAATTGATCAATATCCACCAGGAAGGAGATAATATCTTTGTATTGTTCCATAATTGAAGTGGAAATTATTTCCCTTGCATGCATCATATTCTAGAATTTTTTGAAGTACCCCTAAAGAGTCGTCTTCCTAATTTGTCGATCACCAATTCCAAACAACATGTTCCTTATCTAAACAGCTACATGCTCATCATTTTTCCAACACTCGGAACCTCATTCATGAAATAGAAGAATAAACATAGCATCAAATTTCCATATTTGAAAGTATTCTTCTTGTCTTTCTTGATTTTACTCAGATTCTCCATCAACTGACTTTTGGGCAACTCACACAAGTCATAATCAGCATTTTGTTTTACCATCTCATAAGTTGCATAGATGGCCATACCAGATATAGAATTATCCCAGCTTGAATGATAGATCTTCTAGCCAATGACCATTGATGCAAATTTTACATCCACTTCAGTAATGTCTTTTATTGTCATTGCCCTTCTATCCAATTGAGCACTTGTTGCATCAGTAACCTTCTCATTCTTCACAGATTTCAAGACTGGAAGTCTACTGGTGGAATTCAGACTTGTGATTGCACATATAGCCTCTTTCATAATTTTAAATGGCACATCCAACCACATGAACTCGACATGAACACGGATCAAAACATATCACACTGATTCATTTTCTTCAAATATGGGAAATTTTGCAAATTTCATGAACCTCTTCTCTTCTAGGGTTTTATGTTTTGGCTTCACAGTAAAATCCTCTCCAATTATATGATGGGAATATAGATTCATCATTTGAGAGCTTCCTAATTCTTCAATATTGGCATGTATATAAGCCCTAATATCTTCAGTATGTAATACTGTGTACAATATAGATGAAAATGCACCTAAGGGCTCAGTCTCAATAGACTTATAAGAATTGCATTTGAAATTTGGACGGGGTCTATCCTTGACTTTGACTACCAGAGGAGTGGACATGATTTCAATTTCACAAATTCACGGGCTTTTCAATAAATACCTTTCCGTCGGATCAAATTTTGATCGCAAAACCTTCTTCACACTTGAATTTCTCCACAATTCAGCAAAGTTCACTCTAGGGCTCTCCAAATTGCTTTCCTCCAAAATTTAAGGTAACAAATGAAGGATGAAAATGTTCTTTTATCGTCTACACACCTAACCCTCTTGTCGCAATAAATGCTTTTACCCTAACTCATCTGGTTATGTACTGAGATAGATGATTCCTCTACAGATCTTCAAAACGTTAAAATACCGCCTCCACTTGGTTAAACAACATCTGAAAAGCATCAATCCACTTACTAGACTTGTCCACATTCCAGTATCAATTTCCTACAGGGGACTAAAATATTTTTCTAATAGCCCCCCTTAGGCCAAAGGCCTAAAACTAATTCCCAAAGGAATTACCAGAAGTAGATTCTGGTGCTAGCATATTTTCTTGAACAAAGGGATTCTTCTTCACCCATTTCTTCTAAATTT
>VDFB02008928.1:0-28316 GCA_007258455.2 Sequoia sempervirens | reverse complement strand
TATTGCTTGCAAAAGGTATAAGTGTATGATCAAGTGTGTGATAAAGTGTACAAGTGTTCAATGTGTGAATAATGTAATTTGTTGACAAAAATACACTGAAGATAGAGAAATGTGTGTGAATTTGTAGAAATGTGTTTGATGCATGCTAAAGGTAGTGAGATGAAGCAGAAGAGTAAAAGTGAAGTATGAAAGGTAGTGAGCCAATCGAAAGTGTGTGAGTGAGCTTTGGAGGTAGTGATTCAAAGGCAGAAGTGAAAATGTGAATGTTGGAGGATGTGAGCCAAAATTAGATAAGTGTTTTAGTGTTGAAGGTAGTGAGCTAGAGGTAGCAGAAGTGTTGCAATTGTGATTTATCATCTTTTTCTTCAAAGAGTTGTATTTAGAGGTTGAAGACTCATTCTATAAGTGATAGGGAGTTGTAAAGATCCTTAGGTTATGAATTGTTGATTTTTGGTTCCTAGGGCTTCTCTAACTCTTCTAGGGTTTTTCACCTAAAAGGAGAGAAGTAGGCAAAAAACGCTAATGGTTCATTTAATTTAATGTTGTGTTATGTTGTCTAACCTAAATGAAGTTAAATAAATGCAATTGAATGATCTAAATGAATGAAAAAGAATTCAAAAGTGCAATTAAAGCTATGTTTGAAAACAGACTGTGATATGCAAACAACTAAGTAAATGAAGAAATTATGCAGAACAAAAAAGAAAGGGATGAATCTGAGTGCACCTGGATGAATTTTGATGAATCTAGAGTGTTTTGGATGTTGACGGAAATTACTGATTTTTCATAGTGGGACTCATTCACCCAGGGTGGTGAATTAGTCCTCCTCCTGGTGAAAAAATATTAGAAGCAAGTTTCTATCTGTCGGGATTTAGAATCTGAAAAAAATAAGATTTTAAGTCCTAACTTGGGACTCATTCACCACAGGTGGCGAATCAGTCCTCTCCCAAATTTTTGAAAAGTTAAGGGACAACTCTACAACACCAAATCTAGAAAAGTCTGCTTGTTGGGTTGTCAAAGTCAATTCTATAGAAAATGGACAAAAAACCTTCTCCAAGCTTGAAATAGACTTAAGTTGACTTGAAGCATCTAGTTAACTTGTAAACCAATCTTCAACACCAAAAATCTTGTCAAATCTGCATACCTAAGTCTACAAACAAACATGCAATAGGGAGAAATGGTTTAAGGTTCATGAATAGGGGTTTGCCTTAGTCAAACCCCTCTTTTGGTAATCAAACCTTCAATAAAATAATGAAATGCAAAGGAATGATAAACTAACAACATGCAATTTCTATTAACTTACCAAACCCTTGATGATGCAATTCTGAAGTAATGTTAATGGTTGCTTCAAAGTGCTTGAATAGTGCTTGAAAGGATGTTGTAAAATGCCTGAATGCTTGAAATATGAGATGAAATGTTTAAATTAGTGAGGAGATGTAAAATGAGGTGAAAATCACATATTTATATGCACTTCTACCTTAGTTACCCATTTATACCTCATCATAGGCCGACATCAAGTGATTTTGAATAAAATCCTAAAAGGAAATTTAAAATATTTGGAATTTGGGGCCAAGGGGGACCCATTTTCCAAACATGGCGAATTGGTCCCACCTAGGACCTAAAAACAATTATCGAGAAATATGTTGTATTTAATGTTGTTTGTCAGGATAATACTCAAAAATAGACCTAATTAAGCATATGAGAGCAAAAGCACAAATAAAGCATGAAAAAGGGATAAATAGTGAAGATATGCCTAGAAGACCTTGAAAGCTTGTCACAAGACTTTACAACACTTCAAAAAGGACTTGTTGATGCATAAAAAGGTGATTTTAGGTGAATTGTAATTAATAGAGTCTAGAAGAATGTAGACATGTGTTACAACACTTCACAACACCTTCACAAGACGCCGCTATTTGAATTTTAGTACCTAAATGTCCATGTTCAAGCCATGTTACAACATAAAATCATAGCAAAATAGATCAAACACCATGAAACAAGACCTAAAATTCCATGAAAATGACAAGGGCCATTTTGAGATTCAAAAAAATTGATACTATCTAAAAGCTATAGATATTTTTCAATTAGCCCATCAATCAAGACTTTAGTTGTAATTCAAATAGAAAATGAATAATAATTATTTATTAAATTCAAAGTAAAGCATAATTTATATTGGTGGAAAGCTGAGAATTTCCTTTGAAAATCATTTTCATTTCATTAATTTTGGGTTAAAAAAAGGTCATCAGCCACATACCCTACAAATACCCATCATATTGCCACTTTTTGGCCCAACATGATCTTGCACATACCCATCAAACACACGATATAGTGGAACACGAAACACACATGAAAAGGAAAATAGAAAGAGAAAAGAAAAAATGTTGGTTAGGAGAATGCAAGTCAACCATCTAACAAGTCATCTGCCTCCCAATCATGTTTACTGTAATGCGCAGGTAGTTGGCTGTTCAAAGGAAGAAGTGCAAGTGTCGAACAAGGAGTCATACTAGGTTCTTAACTTGGTGACTAGAGGATGTATGATTTAAGCTCATTATAGATGAAAATAAAGAATTTAAATTGTTATGCACTTCTTCATCTATTTTTTGTATTGTCGCATCATCATCATCATCATCATCAAGATTAATGACAATAGGAGGACGAAGGGTGATTTCTAAAGATGGATGGATCAAAAGTGGAGGCTATTGGATTGGCACAATTTGTTGCGAAGGTTGTACTAGACTGTCATGTGGCAAGTCAAGAGAAGTAGGGTGCTCATCTATTACTTTAGTCAAAGGTAAAGGTTGATTTTCTTTATCTTCTTCTATGTGAGATTGATGAGCAAGGAGCCAACGATGACGCCTTCGTTCCCTAGCACTGTGGTTTTGTTTAATTTTGTTTTGGAGTTTTTTAGGTGTAAGAGTGGATTGAGGCATCATAGGTTCTTTTACTTCCAAAGAGGGAATAATAGAAGAAACTAAAGAGGATGGATCAACCACTTTCTCTTTGGCTTTATACACTTGTTTAAGATGACGAGGCATGACAAGAGTGGTTTCATTTTCCCTTGGTCATTTAAATGATGGAGAGGAAGTATCAAGGGGTGGTTGTTGAGGAGGTTCTATAGTTTTCTCAACATTAGAATCAGGTTGAAGCATGGTTTCATCTATGATAGGAGGTGTGGAAGTGGATGAGGATGAGTTACGAAGAGATAATTCTGCTATTTTTTTGGGTTTAAACTTTTGATAGGTTATGAAAAAGAAGTCCTTTCGAGGTGTGATAGGTTCCATAGGTGTAGGCCAAAAGGTTTCTAATGAAAAATTACCTTTGGAAGATAAAGGATTAAAGCCACTATGATATATGGTGACTATCTCATTGTCATGTGGAAACTTCAAACACTTGTGAACAACTGATGAGACCACTTTCATTGAGTAAATCCAAGGGTGGTCTAGCCACAAATGAAATTGATCAGATTGTAGAATTATTGAAAATTTTACCTCCAAAGTTTTAGTTCCTATTTTTAAGGGTAGCACGATCAATCTAATCATAGGGCATAAAAACCAGTATGTATCTTAATCTATGCAATTGGTTTATTATATTCATCTTGATATAGCTCATGTAATACTAGAAACTCCTCTGTGATCACATTCTCTCCACAAGCGGGATCTATTAATATCCCATTAGTGGGCTTAATATAGATTCTTCCAGCTATGTAAACAGGACCATCAGGAAGTTTCTGTAGTATGTCTTTAGAAGAAAAAGTTATATCAAGAGATTTAGTGGTTTGGCCCTTACGAGGGATAACGTCTATTGTAGCTACTAGTGCATCCAAAGGACTTTCCGTAGTAATAGGGGGAGGTGCATCATGTTGTTCATTGTTTGTATCAACATTCATTACATTAGTGGTTGAAGGTTCGCTAGCCTCGACAAATGTGGTAGTATGTTTAGGCATAGGATTAGTGAAAATCTGCAAATTCTGGTTAGGGGGTGCAATGGACTTATTGCCTTGATCATTAACACCCATAATGGATAGATGGTCTGAATCAATGAGGTCTTGAACTAAATGTTTGAGACGCTTGCAATTTTCAGTGTCATGTTCATTATGGCGATGAAAATGACAATAATCATTAGGTTTGAACGTGGGTGGTACATGCTAGTTTGGACCAAGTGGTCAGAGAGGTGGCAAAGTGAGCAGGCGTTGTTGACTTTAGTTGTTCATTGTATTATGAAGGGTATCGAGTAGGGGAGTAAATTGTCTCTTCGGGTCCCTATAGGTATAAGGTACCGCTTCTTTAACAACTACCACTTGATTTCGAACAAATTGGGTTGGTTGTAGTTGAGGTTGAGGAGGCGGATTAAACTAGAAAAAGTCTCTATTTGGTTTGCAGAAGTTTTGTTGGGTATTTTGGTTTTGATTGTTGTGTTCAGGTTTGTTACCTTAGTTAGAAGTGGATTTTGAATCATGACTTGAAACCGAATTATAGTATTCACACAAGGTTGTGCATAAATGCATAAACGAAGGAAATTTCATCATTGTTAATTTATCCTGAAGGTGTGTGTGCAAGTTTTCGATAAACATCTTTTGCAGATGTGCATCAAGAATCTTGACATCAACTTGAGCATACAAAGATTGGTATCGTGAGATTAAATTTGTGAATTTTTCATATGTGTGTTGTCTACATCGCATAAGGTCAGCCATTATCTTTTTAGGTGTCATGTGAAGTTGAAAGTGACTTATGAAAGCATCCACCAATTCATTAAATGAACAAAGGGAATGATTAGGAAAGTTGGAAAACCATTCTAAGGCAGTGTCTTTCAAGGTCCTTGGAAATAGTTTGGCTAACAGTTTATCATCAAGGACGAAGTCACCACACAAAGTTGTATAGGTATTAACATGATTCACAGGGTCTCCTTTTCCTCCATATTTCTCAAACCAGGGCATTTCTATCCCTTGTGGCATCGGGGTACATAATATTTCTAAGGATAAAGGACTACTACAAACATGATATGTAAGTGGAGCTGATTGACCTTGGCTAATGGTGAAAATTTGATGTTGCATAGAGGAAACAATGCTAAGGAGTTGTGTAAGAAGGGGATCGGGGTATGTGGGTTGAGCTGGAAGGGAAAATGGTGATGAAGTGTAAGTGATGTTATGTGAAGTGAAAGGAATACTACGAGGTCTGAAGGTGGTGGAAGGGACTTGTGATGCCATGAAAGAAGTAAGAATGCTAGTGGAAATCGGGAAAGAAGTAGCCTGATGCATAGTTGTATGGACTTGTGGATTGGTATAAGTGGGGATGGAAGCTATGGTTGAAGGGGGAGGAACTTGAGGTCCTCCTTGGCTTACAGGAATGGTTGTAGATTGGGTATTAGAAGAAGCATGTTTATTGTAAATCTCAGCAATTCTCTTCATCACTTGCAAGCCATCATCACTTTCAATCAAATGATGAAGATTGTTAATGGTGGGTATGGCAGTTTGGGAAATGTTTTCTAGGGACAGGTCTTGTTGTAAATGTGCAAATTCTTCATGAATACTAATGACCTTGTCTTAAGGGAGAGAGTTGTTTTGGTTGTCAACATTCATTGGATAGAAAGGTGAAGGGATGGAAGTGTTATGATCAATTCCTAATGCACCATTGTCCATACTAGGATTAGGAGCTTTTGACATCCCAAGGTCCACAACAAAAGTACTATCATGGAAAGCTAGGAGTCTAGAACTTCTTGTCACCAAAGTATTATCAACAGGGCACCAAACACTCATGCAAGTACCACAAAGGAGGGGTGAATGCAAATGCAAACTAATCTAAGATTTTGAAATGCAAGTAACAAAAATATTTCTAACTGTAACAAAGATCTAACTACAGAAAACAAAAATGCAGACAACTGCCATAAAAGTGCTAAAAATATTGTTTAACAAGTGTAGAGGGACTGATTCGCCATGGGTGGCGAATGAGTCCCATTATGCAATTTTTTTGTATTTTTTAGAAATTGCAAGATGATTTTAATGTCCTATAGAATGCAAACAATGATGCAAAATGCATAATTTTTTTTTTCCAATGAGATGCAATGCAAAAATGAAATTTAAATGAAACTTTCACTAATGCAAGATAAAATGTCCTAAAATGCAAAAAAAGAACAATGTACTAACTAAATGTTAATGCACATGAAAACTAGGATGCAATATGAAATTATAAATGCAAAGTACTCAAATTTCAGGTTCACCAAAATGAACCATTGATTTTTGGTTCCTAGGGCTTCTCTAACTCTTCTAAGGTTTTTCACCTAAAAGGAGAGAAGTAGGCCAAAAATGCTAATGGTTCATTCAATTTAATGTTATGTGTTATGTTGTCTAACCTAAATTAAGTTAAATAAATGCAGTTGAATGATATAAGTGAATGAAAACAAATGCAAAAGTGCAATTAAAGCTATGTTTGAAAACACATTGTGATATGCAAACAACTAAGTAAATGAAGAAATTATGCAGAAGAGAAAGGGATGAATCTAAGTGCACCTGGATGAATTGTGATGAATCTAGAGTGTTCTAGATGATGATGGAAATTATTTATTTTTCACAGTGGGACTCATTCGCCTAGGGTGGCAAATTAGTCCTCTTGGTGAAAAACTGTCAAAAGCAAGTTTCTATCTATTGGGATCCAGAATCTAACAAAATTCAGATTTTCAGTCCTAAGGTGGGACTCATTCACCATAGGTGGTGAATCGGTCCTCTCCCAAATTTCTAAAAATTCAGGAGACAACTCTGCAACACCAAATATAGAAAACTCTGCTTGTTGGGTTGCCAAAGTCAATTCTACAGAAAACAGATAGAAAACCTTCTCCAAGCTTGAAATAGACTTAAATTGAATTGTAAACCAATCTTCAACACCAAAAATCTTGTCAAATATGCATACCTGGGTCTGCACACAAACATGCAATAGGGAAAAATGGTTTAAGGTTAGTGAATAGGGGTTTTCCTTGGTCAAACCCCGCTTTTGGTAATCAAACCTTCAATAAAATAAAGAAATGCAAAGGAATGATAAACTAACAACATGCAATTGCTATTAACTTACCAAACCCTTGATGATGCAATTCTAAAGTAATGTCAATGGCTGCTTCAAAGTGCTTGAATAGTGCTTGAAAGGATGTAAAATTCTTGAATGCTTGAAATATGAGATGAAATGTTTGAATGAGTGAGGAGATGTAAAATAAGGTGAAAATCACATATTTATACACACTTGTGTCTTAGTTACCCGTTCATACCTCATCACAGGCTGACATCAAGTGATTTTGAGTAAAATCCTGAAAGGAAATTTAAAATATTTTGAATTTGGGGCCAAGGGGGACTCATTTAATGTTGTATTTAATGTTGTTTGTATGGATAATACTCAAAAATACACTTTATTAAGCATATTAGAATATAAATGGGCCAAATAAAGCATGAAAAAGGGATAAATAGTGAAGATATGCCTAGAAGAGCATGGAAGCTTGTTACAAGACTTTACAACACTTCAAAATAGGACTTGTTGATGAATAATAAGGTGATTTTTAGGTGAATTGTAATTAATATTCTAGAAGAATGTAGAAATGTCTTACAACACTTCACAACACCTTCAAAAGACATCGTTCTTTGAGTTTTAGCACCTAAATAAGCATGTTCAAGCCATATCATGACATAAAATCAAAGCAACATAGTTCCAACACCATGAAACAAGACCTAAAAGGCCATGAAAATGACAAGGGGCCATTTTTATATGGCACAGGTTAAAGACCTTAAATCTATTATAACTGTTGTTTCATTTTGTGAGGCTAGATTTGGATAGTAGCTCCAAGCATCTTTTCTCACCATGGTTTTACCCTTGTTCTATTTTCCACTTAAATCTAGTGTTATGGTTATGTTTTTTTGCTTTGGATGTGTTATTTGATTAAGGAAGTTTTAAGTTTTGATTCATAAGTTTAAATTGAATTAGTTTGAGGGACATATTGATTCACCCCCCTCTCAGTATATTTGTGTGTTTTGATAGGGGGTCTTTTTCCTTGTATGTGATTTTTTCCCTCTCATGCATCATTGAGAGTATTTTGAATTTCATCTCTTTTGGGGAGGACTTTTTTCCCACTATATTTTCTCCTTTTCTCTATTTGTGAGAGATTCCATTGCATATGTACATGGGTACCTAACATGTCCTTGTACCCAAGACCCATCTTTTCATCTTTGTATAATAAATACTCTAGCCTAAGTTTTACTTAAGGGGACTATTGGTGTAAATGGGTGTTTTACCTATCTAGGTCCTATTTACATGTTAAGTCCACTTAGGTCCTACGAGAGAATCCTTCTAGATTGTGTTAGTTGACACTAGATCTTATTCTTATCTTTTGGAATTCAATGCTTGTGTCCTAAATGATTTAATATTTTTTGAGGTAGTTGTCTCATTATACAAGATTAAAAAATGCGTCAAGATCTTGTCTAATCCTATCTCAAACTTTTCCTTTATAAGAAAGGAATCATTTTTACATCCTTAACAATTTTAGTTCAGTTGAGTCAATTCAATATATCACTACAATCTTGAGTATTAAATATTGGCCATATGTTGCATGCATTATTGTAATTTCATGTTCTAGCTTTTCCCTCTTTTAGAAGGTAATTTTTTCTTTTTGTAGGTGATCCTAGAGACTTGAGTCATTGAGTGACTCTAACATTATAAAAATCATAGGGGAAGCCATCATAGCCATGAGCCTTATAATTGGAAATAATGCAAAAAATCTCCTTAAGATTAGCAATGGAGAGAAATTGATCACATAAGGTTTGTTGTGAGGAGGAAAGTCAACAAGGAAAAATTTAAAGGCATTCCTAAATGGCTTGGTCTCTTTTAGTAGAATTTTCTTACACAATGGAAACTTGGTTGAATAATGTTTAAAAAAGGACATGAATTTTTAGAAGCTCTTTGAGGATGCTTTGTCCATCCTCAATCTATTTGATACAAAAGAAAATATAACAATATCTAAGGGATTGGAAGAACTCTTTAGAGGATTTATTCCCAACTTTAAGCTAGTGCAACTTGGATTTGATTTGAACACCTCTATAAAAATAGTTATCAATAATTTTCTTCTAACGTCGAAGCTTTGTCACCTTAATATACAAGTCAATAGAAAAGGGGTTGGATTCAAGAGTTCCAGTAGCCTTGTGAAGCTTCAAGGTTGTGGCCTTGTATGCACATCACCAAAAAATTATCATATGGTGCCCATATATATAAAGGAAGCAAGACATGCATAGAATGACTCTATTCATAGTCAAGAAATCTAACCAATTGGATGAGTGGGTTAGGATTCAAGGTTCCACAATTTTTTGATGTTTTTCAATGAAGGCTAATGATTTAGTAGATAAGTATTTAAAATACTATGTTTTACAAACTTTATAAACTACCACTTGCCTTTAAAATTTCAACCACATGTGAAAGTGGTTTAACAAAGTGATTTCTGGAAAAGACTCCATCAAGAGTGAAAAATAGTTGGTGAAGGATAAAAAGTATTGTACAAATCATTGCATGATCCAAAAATTTAAAGATTTTGTTAGAGCTAGCCTAGAAATTACTCCACATATACTAATGTGGATGGTTGTGGTAACAACACATATTAGGATCAAAAAGACCCAATTCATTAAACATGTAGTACCACACCTCATGATTTCCAACTATCCATCATAAAGGAAATGTCTCATCTTTATCATATGTCATCGCAACCATATTGAAATCCCCACACATTGTACCCAAGTAGTAGTAGGAAATGAATCAACAATCCATCACCACAAAATATATCTCTCAATAGCATCATTGGAAGCATAATTATTTATGATACCAAAAGAATGATTGTTGAAATTTAAGAGAAGTCAAATCATAGAATTAGTGGGTCTAGAATCATGCTCGAGAACATACTGATACCACCTAGGGTAGAGAAAAACTGATGAAGCCTCCATGACTAGAGATGTAATTGTTGCAAAACATCAAATGGGCTAGTCAAATAACATGGAAAGTTGCTAAAACTAAAGAAAAAAACTAGTATTCTTCACTTCTTGTAAAAAAGGAAAATCTAAAGCTAATTATTTCTAATGAATATATTACACTAAATATTTATTGGATATATCAATAAGACCTCATACATTCTAGGAGAGGAAATTCATTGATAGGAACCAAGAGGTATATCATTGCTATTTGAATCTTGAAGAGAATTCTAATGATTCTACAAAATATATTTGGGGTGAAACTATCTAATTGACTATTAGGAATCATTTGCTTATATACAACATAATATCCCTCCTCTAGCTACCTAGGAGGGTTGTGATAAGTTATCTCATGGGTTTAGGGGATGGGGGAGATAAAATAGACTTTTGATTAAGAAGATAACACTGACACTACTTATGGTGACCAAGAAAATATTATCTTTGAATAGGTCTCACCCATGGGTGGGATAACTTCTTTCCCCTTCTCTAAAGGGTGTGAAACAATTGCAAGCTACACTTTAGCAAATAATTGATCCAAAGTAGCCTAGGCTTTAGCTTGAGAATCATTTAGGTTACCATTTTTTCCTTTATGGTGAAATAGCACTGCCCATTTATACTCATATTTGATGCATAAATCTCTATAGACTGAGAAACCCTAAGCGAGTAAGGAGGTGATTTGACCTAGGGGGCCTCTAAAAGCTAATCCTTAAATTTATGCTCAACAAACTAGCATCATAAATAAGTGTTGGGCAGATTGAGGTAAATAATATGTTAAGTGTGATGAAGGTTACCAATTTGAATGTCTACATATTCTTTTAAATCCTTGGCTAGGTCAATCTTGACAAAACACATTTTATATGGACAAGCCTAATAAAATCTATTCATCTCAACACAGATGACACTCCCTTGATCGAAGTGGCTATGGTATGTAAAAAAATTAGCATGGAAGGGATAAACATGAGAAATCAAGCCAAACCAACACATGAAGATTCTTCTCATCCAAGATAATGAAATCCATTCAAAATTGAAAGACATAAAATGATACATAGACATTCCAAGGGCCATATTTAAGGATAGTCTCAACATGACTAGCATCAATAAAATGAAAAATAAAAAGCCCAATCCCATCAAGCCAAATCCCATGCAAATTCCAAAGCTTATTGACCCAATCCCAAAGCTTGCTTTTAGGGGGAGTTCATCTAGCAAAATATCCTATTTGTTGGAGAAAAGTTCCAAATCACCCAGGAACAACCTCCTGCCAATCAACCCTCATAGCCAAAAAATTCACCAAAAAAATGATTCTTTATTAAAAGCCAAGATAATAAAATACATCATAGTACAGGCTTATAAAGCCATCAAAAAATCCAAACCGGTGTGTAACCACCCAATACGACAATACATGAAAAACTAATCAAATCTAATTTTCCCTAACTTAAAACTTAATTATTCTAACAACCCCCCTTAAGTGCAACTTAGGGAGAATACAAATAAAAAAAGGAATCTCTCACAACCAAATAAAAGGAGAAAAACCCCGTGGGAAAAAACCCCTCTCCAAAAGAGAGAAAAGAAAATAAAACAAAATGAGTCTCTGAAAATTGTCCACGTGTCTCCTTCGCCAAGTATGATGATGCCAATAACCAATCAGGTACTCGCCCAGAAGATGATAAACTTGAACAATGTGGAAACATATAAAGAAGAAAATCCAAACACAAAAAAAAACTCCAAACAAATTTGAATAACAAGCCTCCTCAACGCCACCAAGATTAAGCCATCAATCCACAAGAGTTTCCACAATGACTCAATGTGAGCCTTTGCTCACAACAATATTAGCAAATGAGTCCTATATGAACGCTAAAAATTCCTTCACGCTACCAATGTGGGACTAAGATCTCTCAACCAACTTAAAAGGAAAAATAGGGCTCACTTCTTCCATTGCACACCAAAGCCCTAAATATTCCATTCAAAAACTTTAGAATATAAAATTTATGTTGCAAATAGCCTTCGGGGAAAAGCATTCACCACGGGTCTTTAGAATAGAAAATTGGACCCTAAGAAGAACCATCGCCTCTGTGAAATCGGGCCTTCAATACCAAACACGAGCGCAACAAAAATTCATGACCTTTCAAGAAGAGTTTTGCTGCCAAAAACAAGAGCCTCCTGGTGAAGAAAACATGCATCCTCCTCAGTACAAAATAGATGCCTCCAAATGGCCTACGCAGCCATCAAAGAAGGAAACACAACCAATACAAATAGGAAGGTTCACCTTCTTCACAATGGAAATTGTCCACTCTTCTCAGTAAAATGATCCCACAAGAAAATTGGGCCTTCCAGGAAATCGAGCCTCAAAGAAATGGATTGGGAGAGAAATCTTCCGCCACCAGGGAAAATCCCATTCACACTTGGCTGAGATTGCACCTGGATGATGTTGGGTGGTAGGGGTGCTGAAACACAACTTTGTTGTTGTTACTGCACTGATAGAACAGAAAAAAAAAAATAGAAAACACACAGAGTACGCACAATGACAAGACTAAAAAAACATAATTTAACTGTGCATATATATTCCTTGCTTTCTTCAAAATACAAAAACTCAGAGGATATTCTCTGATTTTCATGAACAAAATAAAACTAAACTAAGTTGGACAAATTTCTAATACAAATGGTGCTACTCTCACACCGAAATACATAAACTGCTACAATTCTGTAGCTGCAGCTGACAATGCACTGTGTCTGCTAAAACATTCCATGTGTTGTTGCTATCACTGATTTTGTGTTAAACATTCCCTTTTTCATCTGCTACTGCAAGGTCACCTTCCAATACAAAAAATTTCTGCATACTCAAAAAACTAACTGTTGCAACAACATTGTTTTGTCTTACTTCAAAATGCTCATAAGACTGAGCGCTTCTTTCAAATTTTAAATTCACCTAATTCATTAATTTTTGGTAGGCATACGTTGGGATTTCAAGCTCAAAGATGAGTGCTCATTTTGAATTTCAAAATCAACAACCAAAATAAATATTGCAAGTTTACATTGGCTGCAACTTGGGGTCTTCATCTGACATGGGGGCTGAGTTGACAGTTCTGCTGACTGCAGAATATTAAATACTCTGACACTCCCCCTTAATCTACACGTCAGCTGTCAATCTGATGTTTCCTTTCGGAGCTGATCTATGAAGCTATCTATAATGCTAAGCCTATCTCTTAGGTGTTCAAAATTTTCCTTAGGCAATTTTTTGGTGAAGATGTCGGCAAGTTGTTGCTTAGATCTACAATACTGAAGTTCTATCTCATCTTGTTCTACCAACTCCCTTATGAAGCTATATCGAATCTCAATGTGTTTACTTCATCCATAGAAGACCGAATTCTTCGTCAATGCTATGGAGGACACATTGTCACAATGAATGATTGTGCTTTCAATTTGTTGTTGTTGTAAATCTGCAAGGATCCTCCTCAACCAAGTAGCCTGACAAGTTGCTGCATTTGCCACTATGTATTCTACTTCTGTTGTGTTGAGAGAGACAATTAGCTGCTTCTTTGATTCCCATGAGATTGCACCCAATCCCATGTTGAAGACATAGCCAGATGTGCTCTTCCTATCATCCAAATTTCCTTCCCAATCACTATATGTGAAACCATCCAACTTGAACTCATTAGATGCTGCATACAAAATGCCATAACCAATTATTCCATTGACATACCTCAAAATCCTTTTTCTTTCTTTCCAATGTGTCTCCTTAGGTTCCTCCATGAACCTAGATATCAAGCTTACTGCATACTTTAAATAAGGCCTAGTTGATGTCAAGTACATCAAACTTCCAACCATGCTTTTGTAAAGGGTTGGGTTCACTTCCTTACTATTTTCAGTCTTGCGTAGTTTCAGACCTGTTGCTATTGGTGTTGTTGCAATTTTGTTATTCATTTTGAACCTCCTTAAAATTTTTTTGGGATAGTTAGATTGTGAAATAAAAATGCTATTTTGTGTTTGCTAAACTTCTATCCTAAGAAAATACTTCAACAAACCTAAATCTGTCATCTCAAATTCATTTTATCACCTCCTTAAGATCTACAATTTTGTTGTCACTGTTACCAGTAAAAATCAAATCATCTACATACAAGACAACAATTAAAATATCACCTTCAGCTGATTTGATGTAGAGTGTGGGCTCACTGTTGCTCTTGCTAAACCCATTTCTCAACAAATAAGCGTCTATTCTATTGTACCACGCCCGAGGTGCTTGTTTTAACCCATAAAGAGATTTCCGGAGCCTATACACTTTGTCCTTTTTCCCTGGGACTTCATAGATAGGTGGCTGCTCCATGTACACTTCCTCCTTCAGCACTCCATTTAAGAAGGCTGACTTTACATCCATCTGCATCACTTTCCACTGATGTTGTGTTGCAACTTCTATCACTTTCTGCACTATTTCCATTCTTGCAACTGGTGCATATGTCTCATCATAATCAATACTGGGTTGTTGTTTGTACCCTCTGACAACAAGTCTTGCCTTGTGTCTTTCAATTTTCCCTTGTGCAGTACACTTGGTCTTATAGACCCACTTCACTCCAATCACTTACTTACCCTTGGGTAACTCGGTCAACTCCCACGTTTGGTTCCTCTCTATAGCATCCATGGCCTTACACCACTTCTCTTCTTTCACCACTTCCTCAAAGTGTTTTGGATCACTATAGGAGAATAGAGAAAAATCCAAGTTCTCATCAAAATTAGCATGTTGTGTGATGTCATAGATCTCCCTTACACTCTTTGTTTTTCTTGGCATTAATGATGCAAGTGTGGGATCCGAATTTGCTTCTGAACTGCTGCTACTCTGACCTCTGGAGCTACTATACTGTTAACTATCAGAGCTACTACTCTGCTGCATTTTGGAGCTAATAGTTTGTTGTCTCTATTTAGTGCTGCTAGACTGTCATCTCTACTGAACACTTGCATAATTACTATTTAGCTACAAATCACCGAAGCTATTATTTTCCGATGCTCTACGATGGTTGCTTGCTAAGCTATTGCTCTCTTAAGCTCCCCCTATGTTGCTATAATCTACAACGTCTTCTTCATCAAGGGGTATTGTAACTGAAATACATGTGGTGTCATCCACTGTTCCATCCCATGCTTCATTCTCAATAAATATAACATCTCTACTAATTACAACTTTCTTGGTGATGGGATTGTACAATTTGTAGGCTTTTGACTCCTCACTATAGCCTATGAAGATACACTTTTCTCCTTTGTCATCAATTTTTTGCCTCTTCTCTTTTGGTATGAGTGCATATGCTACACACCCAAATATCCATAAGTGCTCAACACTCCATTTATTGTTTGTCCACACCTCTTGTGGAATCCAATCACAGACAACTTTTGTGGGGCACCTATTCAATATATAGATTGTTGTTGCTACGACTTCTCCCCAAAATATGTGTGCCAACCCTTTTTCCTTCAGCATACTTACCACCATATCTTGAATGGTCCTATTCTTCCTTTCGGCCACTCCATTTTGTTGTGGGGTATACCTAGTTATGAATTGTTTGTGAATGCCCTCATTCCTACCAAAATTTAGGAATTCTTCGGAGATGTACTCTCCCCCTCTATCTATTCTAAGGGCTTCGATATAGTGGCCACTCTCCTTCTCAACTGCTGCCTTAAACCATTTAAACTTCTCGAAGGCTTCTGATTTGTTTTTCAAGAAATAAACCCATATTTTTCTGCTATAGTCATCTATGAAAGTCATGAAATATGTATTTCCTCCTAAGGTGGGGGTTTTCATGGGTCCACATAAATCTAAGTGCACTAACTTTAGTGGTGTCTTTGCTCTCCTAGAATACCCAGATTGAAATGGCTACCTATGTTGTTTTTCCTAAAATGCAAGCCTCACACTTGCCATCGAGTTCTACAATGGATGGTAAACCCCTAACCAATCATTTCCTAGACAATAAACTTAAACTTGAAAAGCTTAAGTGCCCATACCTTAAATGCCATAGTTTGGATGGGTTTTTGATGACTGTCTTGAATGCAGACTGTTGTTCAACCGCTGACTATTATGAAACTGTTGTCAGTGCCAGTGAATAATGTTGTTGCTGACCGTCTACTATTCTTGTCCCAGACACTATGTGCATCCTGAGAGGAAACATTTTATTTCTTGTCATTTGCACTGCAACCATCACTCTTTTGTTGCCTCCTCTATCAAATATTTTGCATTCTCCATCAAGATTTTGTAACAGTTTTAGACCATTTTTCCAATGCTCAATAGGTTATGTTTTATGTTAGGGGCATAATAGACATCTTGGATTTGTTGTCTCTCACCATTCTTGGTTTGGATGCTGACTACACCTCTTCCAATGACGAAAACCTTCTCATCATTTCCCATTTTGATCTCAATTTTTATACTATTGTCAATGGAGGTAAATAAATTCTTGTTACCACTCATGTGGTTACTGTATCCGCTATCCAAGTATTATACTTCATCATTGTTGCGCTCAACAAGGTTGCAAACAATGAATACATGTGATTGTTTATCATTTTTAGCTTTGTTCTCATTTACTACATTAGCATTTTGGCCTCCATGGTCACGTTGCTTCTTTCTATACTCACTAGCATAATGGCCATATTTGTGACAGTAATAACACTGCACATTGTTTTTTCACTCCTTTGATTTGAACTCATGTTCATCCTCTAGTTCTAGTTTGCTGACAGTGAGCTGCTCATCCCCTATATGTTGTTAGAACCTCCTCTTCTAGAATTATTTCTGCCTTTGCCTCTTTGACCTCTTCCTCTATTGTTTCTTTCTCTTCCCTGACCTCTTGCATTGGTTTGAGCTTTGAATGCTTTCTCTAGGGAAGGAGTAGATCTGTTTAACCGTTGCTCATGGGTTTGTAGTGAACCCATCAACTCATCTATGGTCATTTGAGACAAGTCTTTTGCTTCTTCAATGGCAACTGCTACATAGTCAAACTTAGTAGGCAGAATTCTTAGGATTTTTTCAACAATCCTTTGCTCTTCCATTGTTTCTCCATTGAATCTCAACCGATTTACCAGGGTTGAAACTTTAGTGTGGAAATCTGAAATGGACTCGTTATCTTTCATTTGTAGAGTCTCAAAGTTTCTTCTCAAGAGCTGCAACTTAGCTAACCTCACTTTTTCAATCCCTTTATAACTATTTTTCAATATTTCCCAAGCCTGCTTTGAGTAATTTGCTACTACAATATGTGGGAAAATAGCCTCACTCAAGGCTACCTCAATCAAGCTAAGGGCTTTTGCATCCTTCATTCTTATCTCTTTCAACTAATTTTTTTGTGCATTTGAAAGGGTTGCAAATGCATTTGGGTAAGTGATATCATTGAACCCATTTGTGACCAACTCCCATAGGTCATTTCCAACTAAGATGGTTCTCATCTTCTTAGCCCATATATCATAATTTTGTCCATCAAAATGTGGTGACTGCTATCAACCTTTGCTCTCACCTCCTACCATATTTATCCTCTCAAATATGAGAAAACTTAATGCCTAGATAATCTAGGGCTTAACCCATAATAAACAAACTGACTAACTTGACTGATTGACTGCCCAAAAAAATAGGGCTCTGATACCACTTGTTGGGCGGTAGGGTTGCTGATACACAGCTTTGCTGCTATTACTGGACTGACATAATAGAAAAACAAACACATAAAACACACAGAGTATGCACAGTGACAGCAAGACTAAACAGATAGAATTTAACTTTGCATATATTCCTCAGTTTCTTCAAAATACAAAAACTCAGAGGATATTCTCTAATTTGCATGAACAAAATAAAACTAAACTAACTTGGACAAATTCCAATACAAATGGTGCTACTCTCACACCCAAATACATAAACTTCTACAATCCTGTAGCTACAGCTGACAATGCGTTGTGTCTGCTAAAACATTCCTTGTGCTGCTGCTATCACTGATTTTGTGCTGAACATTCCCTTTTTCATCTACTATTGCAGGGTCACCTTCCAATACAAAAAACTTTTGCATACTCAAAAAACTAACTGTTGCAACAATATTGTTTTGTCTTACTTCAAAATGCTCATAAGAATGAGCACTTCTTTCAAATTTCAAATTCACGTAATTCATTAATTGCTAACAGGCATACGTTGGGCTTTCAAGCTCAAAGATGAGCGCTCATTTTGAATTTCAAAATCACCAACCAAAATAAATATTGTAGGTTTACGTTGGCTGCAACTTGGGGTCTTCATCTGACGTGGGGGTTGAGCTGACAGTTCTGTTGACTGCAGAATATTAAATACTCCAACAGATGATGCAGCCACAAAGATGAAAGAAAAAATGGCTTTAAAAAATGCCTCCTAGCAAACAAAAAATAACGGCTTCAATGAGCAAAAAATGAGCCCTCCATGAATAGAAAATTGTGGCTTCAAGAGGAAAATCGAAGATAGGCAACTTTGAAATTTTAAAATTTCAAACGCTGAAACAATCTCCAAAAAATAATCGATCTCAAAAAATGAATCGGCCAGCCACTCCTCAAGATTTTTTCAAAGAAACAAAACATCTGCCAAAACAAATGTGTGATAAAACTTCTTCGTCCCTTAAAAGGGCCAGATTTAACCACACAAAATATTCACAGCAGAAACTTCATAAAGGTACAGGCTAACCACATGAAGGTTTGCCAAAACACGAGTGATCTCAGCTTTGATAAAGGTGTAGGCTAACCACACGAAGGTCTACCAAAACACCAAGGAAACAATCCTCAGCAGAAGGAAGGGCAAGAGATCTACTCTAATACCATGTTGGAGGAAATCTCCAAATCACCCAGGAACAACCTCCTGCAAATCAACCTCAAAGTCAAGAAATTCACCAAAAAAAATGATGTTTTATTAAAAGTCAAGATAATAAAATACATCATAGCACAGGCTTATAAAGCCATGAAAAAAGTCGAATGGGTGTGCAACCACCTAATACGGGAATACGGGAAAAACTAATCAAATCTAATTTTCCCTAAGTTAAAACTTAATTATTCTAACACTATTAAAATGAAATGCTCTAACCATTTACAAATATTATGAAACTCAAGGATGGGTAATAACACATTCATTAGGCATGCCTCATTAAATATTTTCACAACAAACTTCTAGGGTTGTTTGTTCATAGGAGCCATTATGTAGAGCCACCAAACTATCAACACCAACATGAATTGTTAGGTTCAAGTTGTTTGAGGCGATAAAAGGACTAGCTAAAAAAACCACAATAAGTACAAAAGGCACAAAGAGGCTCTTATGTCAAGGATGTGATATGACATAAAATAAAGTCAAAGACAATAAAAAAGATACAAACCCTAATAAAACCAAGTTCCCACAACTCTCGCCATATTATTTATATTATATTAGTAAAATATAAGCAAAACACAAAAATAAATATTTTAAAAAGGTTAACTGCTCTAACATGAAAAGGTTAGTGTAAGTTACTTTCATAGAACAAAATTGAAATGGAAGGGCTTATAAGAAGCATCCCGTACTCTAAAAATGACTTTTTTTAAGTGCGATTATCAATCTTTGGCTCTCTATTATTAGGTGAGTTGCGACAGATATTTTTGGATGTGAAACGACAACCACTTATCAAACATGAGGAGTAGAAGGCGTGGGACACTACGGAGAACGCACTCTTGCACGGTCTTGGCCGTGAAAATCCCGTACACGCCGGCCATATCTGAGCACTAGCGATAAGTCCAAAAAAAGAAAAAGAAAAAGATATTGTCTAGTACGTTCGGGCATTTTAGACAATATTTTGTGTTTGATAGAATAAAATCTATGATCCACAGTTCACACTTGTGACGACGAAAATGTCAAATCGTTTTCCATAATTTCACATTTGGTATTGTGTTGCTTTATTCGGTTAAAATGCTCGTTTAAGTAGGATTACATGAATTGTAGGTAATGCTGACATGTTGAGGTTCCCACACAGTCAAGTAAATCAAAGTATATAAGCATTACAAATAAAAATTACTGCTTACAGTGACTCTTTTGGTTCCTGCAGATTTTTCGGATTACAGCCATACTCTTTACATCCTTGCTCCTTCCAAAAGATAAGACACCAAATTTTGTCCGTTTCTATTATTTGAAAGCCTAAGAAAGGCAAGAGGGCATAGAATGAAAACAAAACTTGGCCATTCGGACATTGATTCCACATAAACGGAGGTCCTTATGAACACGTTCAATGCATTTGGTCTGGAATGAAATCTACGGTGCAGATTCTGAACCGAACGAATGCCCTCAAACTTTATTTTAACCTTTAGTGCATTCTAGTTTTATATATACCACATAGCTATTGCAACCCTATACAAGCAGTTGGCGTGGAGTAATATCTCTTTAATATTATTGTTGTTGAGGATTCCTGGAGTTCCCTCAAATACTTCAGTGGAATAGGAAGGAACGGCCTTACACCACAGAAGTGTTTTGGGGGACTCTGGGAATCTCTGAACTTCTTGCCTACCTCTACTCTCAAAATTGTACTCCATGTTCAGGTAACACTTGTAATTTATTTCTGATATTTGTTTTTCCTCTAATATTACAACTGATATATAAATCAGTAATAACGGATAGATTTCATGGTATAAGTATACGCTATACTGGGATACCGTTCGTTGTTTATTGTGGTGCACAGATATTACTGCCCTCGGGTGAACTGTTCACCTTTTTTTCTTTCCATTTCATATCTTCTGCAAGTTCCTTCTTCACTGATGAAGTGCATCTTTTTGCAAGGCGTCCAAAGAAACATGAGGGTGTGTTGCAGTAGCCGAAAAGGGCGTTCTCATTTTGGGGGCATATTTTACACAGTTCAGACTTCAGATAGCTGGCAATTGTTAAATTCTAGCCATGTTGGGCTGCTTCAAGTGTAGACATTTGGACACGTACTGCGTGTCGTATCAAAATAACAGTAGCAATTGAGATAAATAACAGTAAAAATTTATGCTTTGTTGAAATCTCCTGAAAACAGACTATGTATTATATGTCTTGCTTTCCAAGCTGTACTTTTTTGGTTCTCCTAATTCCATTTATGTCTATTAATACTAACAACCTTCGTAACAACACCATTTTTAATAACATCATTGTTAAGTAGGAGGTATTTTTCCACAGCTAAAGGGGCTCTATTATGAATGGTTCATAAGGCACAACACTTGCTGAAGGTTTTGCAAATGGGGTAACAACTCAAGCGGGCTTAACCTTGGAGAAAACTCCCCGGTTAAGCGCGCTTGAGCTGGAGCAGTACTGAGATGGGTGACCTCCCGAGACGGACCAGTGCTTCACCTCTGTGAGCATCACCTAGATGCAATGAGTGGTAAGTGGACCATTCAATATCATGAGAGATGGGTTCTTGTTGAACCACTACTCATGAAACATGGGTCAATGAGTTTGACTGAAAACTACTCAGTTGAATCCTGATAGCAATATCATAACATCATTGTTTTCAGTCAGAAAGGCTAGTTAATTATGGCAGAATGAAAGCAACAATACAGCACAGACTGATGTCTGCTTTATGATATTCTCAATTTCTTTTTTCCACTATACAAACCCACGTTCCTTTGCCTATGAGGGGAGAAAAGAAGAATTGATATAGAAAAGTTGTACCTTCCATCCATCTGGTAAACTGTAATAATGCATAATTTTATGCCAGGGGAGTCAAATACAACCATTTAAAGTTTTGTCTAATTTTGACTTTGCTCAATGTACTTAAATATCGAGAAATTGTTTAAAAGCAATTCTACATACCGTACGGTGTTCTTCCCAAGAAAAATACAGTATTTAATTTGTCTTTGACTAGGTACTTATGGAATATAGAGTCTAGACGTGGATGTTCTTATACCATTCAGAGTTCGTTGAGCGACAGACGAATGCCAGAATTAAAACTAATTAAATATTCAGTAAAAGTGCACTAATAGATACTATATTCAAAATACTCGGTTGATGGGATATGCGAGTCCAAGACTGAATCTTCGGAGACCATTATACGGTCATATAATTTTACTTAAAGGACGTTAATGATTATGTCAATTAGAAAATTATATATAAGTTAACTAATGATATCACATTTTCATAATACATAATTATTGATAAATAATGTTTCTAGATTTTATTATGTTGGAGGTTTTGCATTATCATTTCAGAACACATTTGTGATCTATCATTAGGATGATTCAAAGCTAGAGGAGAAGAAATGATTAGTTGGAGATGTGAACAAGCTAAAAGGAAGGAGGGGGAGGGGAAATTAGTAAGTAGTTCAAAGAATGAGGAAAGATAAAAATGCATAAAAGATTAAAAGAAAAATAAAGAGAAAATAAATTATTATAAAATTTATCTAAATGTATCTAAATAAAACAAGATAATAATAGATGTCTAAAATGCACAAAAAGAATTAAATTGATCTATTGATAAATATATAGTATGATAGAAAAATAGATAAATGGTTAGATTGGTAAGATTAATATGAAAAAATCTAAAAAGTAATTAATAAAGTGTTGTTAGTTAATATAATGAATATGTCAATAACAAAAATTAATTATCAAGTAATTAAGGAAAGCTATATATTAATGCCTAATTTAAAATTAATAATTAAAAATAACGAGATTATGTAAAAACTAAATTGTAAAAAAGAATTATAAGGATCTAAAGATGGATAAATAATTTAAACATAGTAAAGTAAGAATTGATAAATTATTGCACCCATACTAATATTTTTGTTTCCATGTTTTAGAATTATTTTTCTTAATGATAATAGTGAAATATGATAAAGAAATAAAAGAAGAACAACTTATCTAGGTTGAGTATAACTAATTAGAAGATAAAATCAAAAAAGAAACTTTTTGTTTGCAAACTAGATTAGTTTATAAGATAAACTTCTATTGGTTATAAAGAATAAGAATCACTAGATAAGTTTATCCTAATCAAAGTAATCTATTAATTTGACTTTGCAAACTATAAATTGACATCACATATCTAACTTTAAATAATTTTCTTATAAAATACTAATTTCCTTATAAAATATTTAAAAATGTTACTTTAAATATTTATGCTAGTGTTTCATAAGAAAAGTGATCTTAGTTCTAACTAGGATTAGCTACTTGTCACTTACAAATCATTAGAATTGAGATAAAAAAAAAGTGATGTGATTAACTTGCAACCTAAAAGGTGAATCAATCAACCTTGAATCTAAATTTTGTAGGGGTTGGAAAAGTTAATTTTGATGAAATGCAATGATGCAACTAGCTAACTATGAAAATACATTATTTTGGTATGAAGAAAAACAATATGACTAATGACCAAATTTAATGACCAAAATTGGATAGAGTAGACATGTGTGCACCTACGATTTGAATTTTAGCTTGATTAGGCTAGACAAGGCCGCATAGGGTGCCCTTGTCTGGAGATCTAAAACTGTAATTTCCTTTTGCAGGCCTCAGGTCCTTGATCAAAGGCTTGTTTCTTTCAAATCTTGTAGTTGGATCATTGTCTATTGCTAAGATAATTGATTTTTTGTATCTTGTCAAGTTGTAGGGTTTGAATGCATTAATGAGTCAATTATCTTCAATCCTCCTCCAATATTCTTCAGATCTATAACCTACACATTTAAAGAGAGAAGAAGGGTTGTGTCATATAGGGGTTTTCCTTGGTCAAACTCATGATGGTATTTCTACCTCCACAATGGAAAAATTAATGAAAGAGAACTTATTCTTTTGAGGGATAGAAGCTAAGTGGAGCAATGAATCAACAATAGACTATAACTCACCACTCAAATGTGATTTTCTTAAAGGACTAAAGTCATGCACATGGGTGTTGTCATAATAGTGGTTTACAATTCCTGAGAGGAACAAATTTTAGCTGAAATCACATATTTTTAGAAAATATAATGATTTAATCCTTAAAAAGTTCCATTTTAAGGATTCCAATTGAAGGCAGTTTGATCAAATCACCTTAGATCAAACCCCTTGGATAGAACCTCGCTAGTTTTAAACCATACCTATAAATGCGTCTCCTTTACACCTATCAAAATGCTGATAAAAAATCATTTTGATTTTGGGGATCGAAATGAATTCATTTAAAATTTATTTTAAATGATTATGTAGTATCCCAAAACAAGCTATCCAATGAATATAATTTTAATATGTTTTGGTTTTGTTATGTATTTGTTTTTTAAGTTTTATTAAACATGGTAGGTTTTCATCGAAAATGAATTTCTTTGTTCTTCACATGTGGAAAAATAGAGTATCAAAAAAAAAATTGAAAATATGAGTGCACGGATATTGAAGTCCTTGATCCAACAAAAATAAAATAAAATTTTGACATATACAAAAAAGTTGCACGTTATACAGTCGTCTTTGTGTCTAATTGTAATTAAGTTTGACTTTGAAACTTGATTAGGAAAAATATTCAATTAAAACTATACAACCAGAATTGAGCACTAGATATCCCAATTACAAATCTGGAATTTGAAATAATTAAATTTTATCCTTCATGGGAAAATTTATGCTTTATCTGGTGATAGTCACTTTTTAAAAATGTTGTTTTTGAAAAGAAAAAATCATTTTAGTGGGAGATGGAAAAGAGAGTGCAATTTGATTCCAAGAAATTTTGAAAAAAAAATTTAGAATCTACAACAAAATTTGATAAGAGACTCTAGTTTGCACCATTTTTCAAATTCCTCACAGTTTAGCTGCTATAGGTGCCCGAATGTGAAGATTTAGTTAAAAATAATAATTTCAGTGTCCATTTGGCCAAAAATTGTAAACCACTATTATGGGATCACCCACATCTCCTTGATGCTTGATTGAAATTTTTCTTGACTTGATTTGAAGACCTACAAGTGTTAGTCCTCACAAAAAAAATGTATGCATGAATATGAATAAAGTCATATAAAACTTTACATGATGCTCTGATGATGAAATGTTGCAATAATTATACTCTTGGCTACTCTTGACTTGATCTTGTTCAATATAATAATTGATTACAAAAGTATTTGATTATCAATTGTTTCTTGTTAGTTTTCAAATGATGAAATGACTAGGTATTTATATGTAATTAATCTAATTTCTCACAAATTAAATCTTGATAGTTGACATTCAGGATTTAAAATTCAAATAATAAATTGCCAACCCCACATATTAAAATTTGAGGCCAAATTCGGAGGACAAGGGTGCCCTTGTCTAGGCCCTATTTTTCAAGGTGTGAAGTATTAGGGGAAAAATATTAAATGCATATTTTGGTTTTATGCATTTGATTTCTTGTTAAATGATTAAATGGGCCATGAAATACATAATGTAGGAAATTAGGAGCACGATTAGGCCTAGTCACTTAGGGGGGAGAAAAATATAGTGTGAAATTAGCAAGGGTGATAATTTACGACACTACAGTTCGTATAAGTCAATAGGATAATCAATAGAATTAGATTGTCACTTTATTGTAATTCATAAATTTATCATAAAAAATCTATAAAATTTGAACTTTATTTTAAATGACATAAATTTCTTGTCAAAAATATTGTACAAGATGTTGTACATGTACTCCAAGCCTTCTAGAACAAATATACACCTTACATGTTGGAAAAGTGTACTATTTGAGATAAATATAATTAGTACGAGATCTAGAGATATACATGAAACACATAAAATTATATTAAGATTTCACCAAATCTTAAAGTTTTAGGAAAGAAAACATAGTGAATCTATTGATTAAAAAAATTAAAAGAAAAGCAATTACATTTAAAATCAGATGAATGATGTATATTCATAGATCCATTTTTTAAAATTTACTTCATGGTTTTCCATAATAGTCCTTCAACTAAAAAAGGTACAAAGAATCTTAACGAGTTTTTAAATGAACTGAATTGATATTCACATGAGCCAGAATAAAATTAGATGAAATTGATATAGTCTTATAGATTTGTAGCTCACTAGTATCAATTTGACAAGTTTTTTTAGCTTCCCTATATTTTTAAAAATATAGTATAGTTGTTAATCTTGATAAGAGAAAAAAGGAGATAACTTTGCTAAATAATTAATTGAGTATATTGTTTTCTTTGGCTTGCTAGTCCAAGTGAAAATTGGCTTTGTTGTACCTATTCTTGAACTATATTTTGTATATTTTTGGTTGGTTGTAGCTAGGTGGTCAATCTTTATTATCCTTTCAGTGGATTTTAACTACAACTTTTTTTTGCATAGGTTTAATGTCAAATTTAGGTAAATATAACTATTCATTTTTATTTGATGGTGGATACTCTTTGTTGAGTTTGTGATTTGGTACTCTATAAGAACTATATTTGTAAAAGTTATTTCAATATTAAAAACACAACATAATTTTCTTGTTAAGGGGTCAGGTTGGGCTAATCCAATTGCAAAGGAACCTATGGAAGTGGCATGGGAGGAACCTCAGGATGACTGGTGGAAGTTAAAATTTGATGGAGCTTCAAAGGGGAACCATGGCCCATCAGGGGAAAGTTTTATAATTAGGGATTAGAAGGGGAATGTTGTAGCTCTAGGGGAAAATAAATTAATGGATGAAATGAATAATGAAGTTGAAGCAGCAATAACTCTTCTGGCCATTAGATGTGGAAAATAGCTAGGAGCGTCTAAGATTCATCTAGAGGGGGACTCGTTGATTTCAGGTGGTGATGAAAGGAACCATAAGTGCATGGCATCTTCAGAATGTTATTGAAAATATTAGGGACGAGTTAGCAAGGTGCGTTAATTTTTGTGTTAGCCACATAAGAAGAATGGGAAATTGGGAAGCCAACATTTTATCCAAATGGGCTTTAACCTTTAATGAGACTATGGATTTGGTGTTAGAGGATTTTAGAGATGTCAATTTAGCGGATTAGTTGAGGCCGCTTGCGAGGACACCGCATTTATTGAATGCGCAGGAAGGTAGTTTGAGGCAGTTTGGATATGACAAGAGAAATGCAGGGAAGGAGATTGGTGGCTCCACAATACAAATAGCATTTAAGTTGAAGTGGGAGCGTCAAAAATGTATTTACTCCTTGGCCCTTGGTTTTGGAGTAGTAATTGGCATGCATTTGTGGTGTGTGTGGTGAGGAAGGCAAAGCAACAGAGTAGAGGTAGTTTCAACATTGACAGTGCAGAGCTTTAATGGAAGCTAACTTTACCTTTCGTTCCTGCAGATAGCTAAGACCCTTCTATGACGATGCCTCAGATAAGAGGCTAATGGGTCTATTCCTTGTGGAGGATGGCAGATTAAGGCAATGTGTAAAAATGATTTTGGGTAGGGACTTCAGAAGCCTGCGACATAGATATAGAATGAATATGGATGTTTATGCTTTGACTATTACATGGGGATTGGATTTAGGTGAAAAAGTTGAAATGATTCGCAAGGTGATGGAGTTACTTGTTCATGAGGATTTCCTTTGTCGCATGTAATCTATTCTAGAGTGGTCAGTTCCTGGGGTCGGGATAGAAATTAGTGAAGGAATAGTGGATGTAGAAATGGCATAACTCTTTGGTTTGGGAGGCTATATGTACTTCATACGGTGGCCAGAGGGAAAATATAAGTCAAGATGCAGGGAGGAAGCCCATATTGGGTGGCAGGCTCTTAAAATTTTCATTGAGTTAATGGAGTTGGAGGAGGTAATTGAGCGAGCAAAATCAGAAATGCAGAGTGAGGAGAAGAATGTGAGGAAAGAAAAGGGTCGGTTGAAGAAGAAGAGAAAGTGCCAAAAGAACTAGAAGCTGAAGGAAGTCATGGTAGCGGTGGAACTAGCTAGTGCTAATTGTTGAATATGGACTTCTATGTACTTTTGTTATAGTTTTAAATTTTCATATATCATTGTTAAATCTATGTAAAGAAGTACGATGAAGTGTGCAAAATAAGGTTGGGTTTATATCAGGAGTAGATGAATGTAGATCAAGTGTTTGTTTTTGTAGTAGTTTCAATCTAGGAACAGGGGTTTTTTGGTGTGTTCTGCATGTTTAAATGCATTTTGGTTAATCTTTATAGAAGTTGTAGGTTTTTTGGGATGAGAATCAATTTGAAAATGGTGATGTAATCTATTTTCACAATTTCCTACCACAACAAAGGGTCTAAATGATCAAATGGCCTAACTGGATAATCATATAGCACAAATGGCACCAACCTATAATCATCTCTATGATAGGGATGACACCATAAGGGCCCAAGTAGAAACTCTCCACTAACAGCTACAACAAAGGGAAAAGATCAAGGAGAAGATCAAGTAGATGAGGGAATTTATCAATAGCCAGATGATCCACCTATTACGTATAATGGGGGAAGCATAAGAAAAAGCCAAAACTATTCAAATCCCTAATAGTCTAACTGATGCAAAGGAAATAATGA
>VDFB02008927.1:0-38453 GCA_007258455.2 Sequoia sempervirens | reverse complement strand
AATCATGTTTTTCCTCTAAATATATACTTATAATATTAATTATATAATATATAATAATTATATACTTTTTAATCTCTATAATATAAATTATATCTATATAATAGTTATTATTTAATATATAAATCATATATATTATTAATAATTATAAATAATATATTATATACTTATATATTATAAATAAGCACAAAAATGTAAGAATACAGACAAGGCACAGGGATGATACAGAACATTGAAATGTACAACAGATCAAACATGAAACAAAGGGGTCGATCTACATACCTAGGGACTTTTGATTCAATCTTCATGCCTCTAATCACTTCCAAACAAATTCTCTACCAATAATCTCATTCTTGGTGTTCCAAAATTTATCACTCTCTCCTTATTTAACATGGAGGAGGTGTGAATGAATGAAATTATGAAAAACAAAGGCAAATGGGAACAGTACATGTTCTTAACCCTTCGTGATTGTAAGATAATGAATCCTACATGTATGAAATTAAATCATGAAAAGGACATGGCTTTTAACTCTCATAAAATCATGTTTTTCCTCTAATAAAAAGAAAAAAATTAGAGGTTGCTCACTCATTTTAGCCCAACCACTTTCAATCCTTGCACGCCATTTAGTCACCTCTAGTTTGAGCTACAATCTTGTGTTAAATTTGAGGAAGGATAGCCTCAAAGATTTCCTACTAGGATTCTTCATCTTGATTGTTGAATTTATGCTTAGCCTTAGCTTTTGACTATGAGAACAATGAGAATGTGGCTTTGGAAAAGATATTATAAATGGTTTTGATGTATTTTTTGAAAACATGATAGAATGACTATACTAGAGTTTGTTAGCTACCCAAATGAACATGAGTTTCTAGAGAAAAATGATGAGGTAGTAATGTCAAGAGTTTGTTAGCTACCCAAATGGACATGAGTTTCTAAGAACTATTTTAGCTCTCTAGGACTAGACAACTCCTAATAAAACTTATTAGGAATCTTCAACCAATGAAGTTTAGCTTTTATATAAGCTCTTTAATGAGTATAGGAACTAGTTGTATGTTTCTAGTAGGGCATTGTAGCAACTTATAACAAGTAGAGAGGTGGAAAGAGGGGTTAAGTCTCCAAATCTATGGCAACATGAATGAGTTTGAAGTTCATCATAACATATGAGTTATGATGATTATAGATGCATACAAATTATTTCATGCATTTGGTGGATTTAGTCCACCATAAAATACAACCATTTTGCGAAGTTTGTGGAGGTTTCACATGGATGTTTTGGTGTGAGATTATATATTAAAGTGGAGAAGAAATAAGAAAAAATTGTATTTTCTTCACCTCATTCTTCTTGAAATTTTAGAGTATTTGAAAAGCACAGTATTCTTTAAAGTCTCCATTGGAATTGAATAGAAACTCGCAACAAAGAAGAACTATTGAAAACATTATATCTCTATCAGTTATCTTAATTACATGTTCAAATGAATTATAGGGGTATAGGGAGGGAGTGGGACAGAGATAAAGGGTATAGGGTTAAGAGTAGAGGGTAGAGGGTTTAAGGGTTTAGGGTTTAAGGGTTAAGGGTTAAGGGTAGAGGGGAGATCGAGATAGAAGGAGTGAGTGAGTGAGAGAGATAGGGTTTAAGGGTTTAAGGCTTAAGAGTAGAGGGTAGAGGGGATATAAAGATAGGAGTGAGTGAGAGAGAGAGACTTGAGAGATGAAGAGTGGGTCTAGGAGGGAGAGACTTGAGAGAGAGAGGGGGAGTGGGAGAAAGATAAAGGGTAGAGGTTACAAGGGTTTAGGGTTTAAAGGTTAAGGGTAGAGGGGAGAGAGGGAGACGAGGTAGGAGGGAGAGACTTGAGAGAGAGAGAGGGAGGGAGTGGGAGAGAGATAGATGGTAGAGGGTTTAAGACCCATTTAGGGTTTAAGGGTTAAGGGTAGAGGGTAGAGGGGAGCTCGAGATAGAAGGAACTTGAGTGATTGAGAGAGAGACCTGAGAGAGGGAGAGACTTGAGAGAGAGTGAGAGGGAGGGAGTGGGAGAGAGATAGAGGGTATAAAGGTTTAAGGGTGGATGGTTTAAGGGTAGAGGGGAGAGAGATAGAGGGAGTGAATGAGAGAGAGAGGGAGCTCGGGGGTAGGAGGGAGAGACTTGAGAGAGAGATAGGGAGGGAGTGGGAGAGAGATAGAGGGTATAGGGTTAAGAGTAGAGGGTAGAGGGTTTAAGGGTTTATGGTTTAAGGGTAGAGGGGAGCTAGAGATAGAAGGAGTGAGTGAGTGAGAGAGAGAGGGTTTAAGGGTTTAAGGCTAGAGGGGAGCTCGAGATAGAAGGAATGAGTGAGAGAGAGAGAGAGAGGGTTTAAGGGTTTAAGGCTAGAGGGGAGCTCAAGATAGGAGTGAGATAGAGAGAGAGGGTTTAAGGGTTTAAGGATAGAGGGGAGCTCGAGATAGGAGTGAGTAAGTGAGAGAGAGGATTTAAGAGTTTAACCTTCTTAAGGGTAGAGGGTAGAGGGGATCTAGAGATGGAAGGAGTGAGAGAGAGAGAGAGGGTTTAAGGGTTTAAGGCTTAAGGGTAGAGGGTAGAGGGTAGAGGGTAGAGGGGATCTAGAGATGGAAGGATTGAGTGAATGAGAGAGAGAGGGTTTAAGGGTTTAAGGATTAAGGAATTTATAGGGTGGGGGATCTAGAGAGAGATAGAAGGTGAGTGAGAGAGGGAGCTTGAGAGAGGGAGGAGTGGATATGAGGGAGAGACTTGAGAGAGAGAGGGAGGGAGTGGGAGAGATAGAAATTAGAGAGGTACAAGGGTTTAGGGTTTAAGGGTGAAGGGTGGGGGGAGAGGGAGGGGTGGGAGGAGGAACTTAAGAGAGGGGGTGGGAGAATAAAGAATTAGGGGTACAAGGGTTTAGGGTTTAAGGGTTAAAATTGGGGGAGAGAGAGAGGAGAGAGGGGTTCAGGAGGGAAAAGACTTGAGAGAGGGGGAGTGGGGAGGGAGATAAAGGGTAGAGGGTACAAGGGTTTAGGGTTTAGGGTTAAGGGTAGAGGGGAGAGGGAGAGGGAGTGGGAGGGAGGGCAGGGGAGGGAGGATGGGAGGGAGATAGAGGTTAGAGGGTTTTAGACCCGTTTAGGGTTTAAGGGTTAAGGGTAGAGGGTAGAGGAGCTCAATATAGAAGGAACTTGAGTGGTGGGAGAGAAGGCGAGAGAGAGGGATATAGTGGGAGACTTGAGAGAGAGAGGGGGAGGGAGTGGGAGAGAGATAAGCAGGTACATAGGTTTAGGGTAGAGGGGAGAGAGATAAAAGTGGAGTGAGAGAGAGAGAGAGAGGGAGCTGAGGGGGTGGGAGGGAATGGAGACTTGAGAGAGAGATAAGGAGGGGAGTGGGAGAGAGATAAAATTATAGGGTTAAGAGTAGAATTAGAGGGTTTAAGAGTTTAGGGTTTAGGGTTTAGGGTTTAGGAGGGTAGAGGGAGCTGAGATAGAAGGAGTGAGTGAGTGGGAGAGAGAGTGTGTGTTTAGGGTTTAAGGGGTAGGGGCTCGAGATAGAACAAGTGAGTGAGTGAGAGAGAGAGGGTTTAAGATTTTAAGGCTAGAGGGGAGCTTGAGATAGGAGTGAGTGAGTGAGAGAGAGAGGGTTTAAGGGTTTAAAGCTAGATGGGAGTTTGAGATAGGAGTGAGTGAGTGAGAGTGAGGGTTTAATGGTTTAACTTGCTTAAGGGTAGAGGGTAGAGGGGATCTAGAGATGGAAGGAGTGAGTGTTTGAGAGAGAGATATGGTTTAAGGGTTTAAGTATTAAGGGTAGAGGGTAGAGGAGATCTAGAGATGGAAGGAGTGAGTGAGAGAGAGAGAGAGGGTTTAAGGGTTTAAGGCTTAATGGTAGAGGGTAGAGGGGATCTAGAGATGGAAGGAGTGAGTGAGTGAGAGAGAGAGGGTTTAAGGGTTTAAGGCTTAAGGGTAGAGGGTAGAGGGGATCTAGAGATAAAAGGAGTGAGTGAGAGGGAGAGAGACTTGAGAGAGGGAGAGTGGGTAGGAGGGAGAGACTTGAGAGAGAGAGAGAGAGGGAGGGAGTGGGAGAGAGAGAGAGGTTTTAAGGGTTTAAGGCTAGAGGGGAGCTCGAGATAGAAGGAGTGAGTGAGTAAGAGAGAGAGCATTTAAGGGTTTAAGTCTAGAGGGGAGCTCGAGATAGGAGTGAGTGAGTGAGAGAGAGAGGGTTTAAAGGTTTAAGGCTAGAGGGGAGCTCGAGATAGAAGGAGTGAGAGAGAGAGAGGGTTTAAGGGTTTAAGGCTATAGGGGAGTTTGAGATAAAAGGAGTGAGTGAGTGAGAAAGAGAAGGTTTAAGGGTTTAAGGCTAGAGGGGAGCTCGAGATAGGAGTGAGTGAGTGAGAGAGAGAGGGTTTAAGGGTTTATGGCTAGAGGGGAGCTCGAGATAGGAGTGAGTGAGTGAGAGAGAGGGTTTAAGGGTTTAAGGCTAGAGGGGAGCTCGAGATAGGAGTGAGTGAGTGAGAGAGAGAGGGTTTAAGGTTTAACCTGCTTAAGGGTAGAGAGTAGAGGGGATCTAGAGATGGAAGGAGTGAGTGAGAGAGAGAGGGTTTAAGGGTTTAAGGCTTAATGGTAGAGGGTAGAGGGGATCTAGAGATGGAAGGAGTGAGTGAGAGAGAGAGACTTGAGAGAGGGAGAGTGGGTAGGAGGGAGAGACTTGAGAGAGAGAGAGGGAGGGAGTAGGAGAGAGATAGAGGGTAGAGGAAACAAGGGTTTAGGGTTTAAGGGTTAATGGTAGAGGGGAGAGAGGGAGTCATATAGAATTCATTTAAATATTGATTTGGAAACTGGATGGGAACATTCTATTTCCATTTGTGGTATTTTTTGTGAATTAAATTGATGGCAACTTTATTTTTTATTTGCATTGATTTATGTTTTAAATATGTGTTCAAAATTTTTATAATTAGATAATACTTAATTTTAAAATACATAATTTCCCATGGAACAATTCGATGGAACAAATATAAGTTGTATATAATTGTATATAAGATTCTTGAACTTAAGAATTCCATAAAACAAATATAAGTTGTATATAATTGTAATTTAGGCAAAATGATTTTAAAAAGCTTCACTAGGTTTCAAATAAGTATTGAAAGCATATATATGGGTTTACATGCAAGAAAAAAAAGTTAGAGATGATGCTATAAGTGTAACTTTGAACTTTCAAATGAAATCAAAGATTCTTGAACTTAAGAATTCCATGGAACAAATATGTACATATAATTGGAATTTACGCAAAATGATTTACAATTATGCACAAGTTACTATAAGTTCTCACTTGAACATTATAGGGTTACAAGTGAACTTGAAAATCATGGATATAATCTAAGTCAAACATTCTGGTTCAGCCTACTCTTCAATAACATGCAAATTTTTTTGATGATCATCACTATCTAGTCTCCATTTTTTCCAGCCACATGCATGTGGAACTGCATGAAGATGTAGGGCAATAGCAATTATTAAGTGACTATATTGATATACCTTGTTATCAAGTTGATAGTCAAAAAAATGAATCCCATGTTGAACAACTTTGACTTGTTTTAGATATATGCCTTGCACTACAACAGAACCTACATGGTAAACATGAACCTAAGGTAAGACATATGAACATGTACAAAATTTTCGTGCTCAAGATTTGTACAATATATATTTAATGTTTATAATGTAATGTGCACATGTGAACACAATGTATATATAATTTTAAATTCAAACTCACTTGTGGGAAATAACATTCCATCACTTGTTTCAGGTTGTTTTAGCTTATTCCTCTCTTCTGTGCAGTGCAATAAATAATAGCTAACACCTTCTATGTTTCCAGGCTCTGCTATGATTGCAAAAACATCTCTTGTACACCAAATTTACACAAAAAATTTCTAAAAAAATTAGAAATGTCTCTAGACTTTAAAGATCATTAACTATCTATATATATAATATTTAAATTATTGAAAACTTACACATGTACCTTTTCTAACCAATCTTGAAATATGGTCATAATCAATTGAAATCAAAGGAATGCCTTCAAATCTTTCTTCCTCATTTTCATCATATGTTTATGAAACAACTAGTGGCACCGTATCCCATTTACCAACATATCCAAGTTCTTAGTTGTTGCATGCATGATCAGAGTTTCTCGCAATGCACTTAGTGAAAAAATAAGAGTAATCCCTTATGTGTAATGTCCATCAATGATGACTATCTGAACTACTAACACAATGCAAAGATCTAGTTTTTTCCACCATCTTGCATCCATGCATTGACCTTCTGTCCACACCTAGATACATGTACAACAAAAAAATTATGTGAACAAACATGTATATATATATAAATTTTAAATTTAAATAAATTCAAATTGTTGAAAATGTAATATATACATACCCGATATCTCCCAAAACACTCTAAGTGGAATGTGTCAGTTTGTTCTTGAAGATGTGTTGACCACATTTGATGCAAAGTGTTTCTTACACCATTCAACAACATCATGTGCATTGTCTATACGATCTTCTGAATAACTCATTTGATGCTTTCTTAAAGCTCATTTGATGCAAGCTCCTGCTCCATCATGCTCACCCTTTCCATGCCCACTCTAAAAAAAACTCCAAAATGTGGTATTTTGTAGATTTTATGATATCTACAAAGTGCATAGAATGGCCGTGAAGATTTGAAATGTGCTGCACATCCATCTGACCATACAAAATTCTTTTTAAAATTTTCACCCCTGCTTCTCAAATTCTAAAAAAAATTGTAAAGAAATGTTGTACAAAAAGCATGTCATGCTCTTTATCATCACTAATATAAAAAGTGATATTATTTCTTAATGGCTCGTTCTTCATCTGTACTCTCAACACCATCCAATTCTAATTGTGCGTGTCAATAACACACATGAACCATAATAGTGATATGCTTTGAAAAGTAATATTCTAATTGACTCTCCTTTCGATGTACAAAGGAGTAATTTTCTGCAAAGTCACCTACTAATAGAACTGTTCCAAGTGGGAAAGTATCTCTCAATGCTTGGAATTGTTGTGCTTGCCACTTAGCAAAAAAGGAATGTTGTATGTATGGTTGTATCAATTTTTGAAAATCTTCCATAAATTTTCCAATAAGAATCTCCTCTTCTACATAGTTCAACCTTGTCGATTCTTTCCCAAAATTTGTTTGAAACTTTACATACTTTTACTTGTGTGAGTAAAATATGTGAATAAGTAATAAACCACACAATCAATGAAACATTACATTAGAGAACTCAAATAACAATCTAATCAAATTAAAAAACATAAACTCTCTAAAAACAATACTTACCTCTTGCAATTTACTGTCTTTGTTAGGTCAGTATCCTCATTTCTTGAAGAAAATTTAGCCAAATTTCCACGTCTCACAAATTCCTTTTATGTAGTTTATTTGAGGTCCATTTTCATGATCACATAACATAGCCTTTATGAACAAACTTGCCTGTTTAGGAGGTGCATTTTGAAAACCACAAATTTCTTCTCTCATCTTTCGAAACACCTAATAGTAGAGATCAAATTCAATATGATAACGACAACAACAAGTTTCAAAAAACTTGTTTATCTTCACATAATATGGCTTTAACCTTTCAAACAGTGTTTACCCAATCTTTATATGAGGATATGTATTACAAAAGTTCATATACATCTCAAGTTGTGTTATGTCTAGCCAATGTTTGATATGATTTTCATAAATACCAGGACCAATCCTGTGTCTCATAACATCTCTAGTATTTGATGATGGATGGGTGTGATCATGCCAAAAAATTGAGATCAAGTTCCTAACAACATCTTCAATTCTGTCAGAACGGGGAGCTCTACACATAATTGCCCAATTTCCTTTTGAACTCTCATCCAAAAGCTTTCTCTTTTTCTCATATTTTATTAATGTAGTTCTACTATAACCAATTTTAGCTGAAAGTGCATACATTTTTATTTTTCTTGCTATATCTTGATTTACAATAGATGTCAACATCACCCTTCTTGTAGTGGCCTTATCCATTGATCGAGATACTTTCCCAATGGAATCTAAACCCTTTTTAACATTTTGAGAAATATCCTTTTGTAATCCCATGTGTTTCTTCTTATTTGATGCCGAATGTACACCCAACAATTGTAATGACTCTTTCAGCTCATTACGAAGAAGTATACGTGATAACAATTGAGTTTTTTCAAGTGTATCGAGATGATTGAAATGATAATTGATTATTCCATTTACAGATTTAGTCATTGGCCTCTTTCTCTTAATATAAGGTTGGTTGGCATAACATTTCAGTTGGCATAACATTTCAGTTTCTCCATATCCATTTCAAGTAAATGATCTAAATTTCTATAAGAAATTTGTTTCCTCACCTTTTCAACTAGTTTTATATGCTCATCCATACCAATAGAAGGAAGTGATCCTTGACCCCTCTCCAACATGCATTGTTTGAACTTGGGCCTCCTCCCTATCTTCAAGGTCCATGTGTTCTTCAACGGATTCATTTGATCCAATATCTATATTTGGCTCGACTTCAACATGTTTACTTCCTTCTTGTTGAGCCCTTTCTACATGTCACAAAATATTTTGCAAAGAAAGTGAGAGATGATGTTAGATATAAGTGAAGTTTATGTATGCAAGCAAACAAAGTGATAAGACATGATGCTATAAGTGAGAGAAGTTTCAACTAGTTTTATATATGTTGGTCCATACCAGTAGAAGTAAGTGATCCCGACCCCTCTCCAACAAGCATTGTTTGAACTTGGGTCTCCTCCCTATCTTCAAGGTCCATGTGTTCTTCAGGATTCATTTGATCCAATATCTAGATTTGGCTCGACTTCAGCTTGAGAATTTCTTGCTTGTTGTTTGAATTTACATGCAAGCAAAGAAAGTGAAAGACTATGAGCTATTTAAGTGGAGTTGAAACAAATAAAATCAAAGATTCTTGAACTTAAGAATTCCATGGAACAAAAGAAATTTGAAATAGATGATAAGGAATTTAGGTAATGTCTATGCAAGATGACTATTTTTTAGTATTAAAGTTTCCAAGTTAAATCTAACATGGTTTTCATAATTGGAAATATATTTATAAGGAAAAAAAATTGAGGTGTTAATAAAAGTCCTAAACACACATTTGAGAGAGAGAGAGAGAAGAAACAAGCATGCACCTTGTTTCTTTCTATGATAATTTTCCAAGTTTTGTTCACACCTCTTTTGTTCTTCTTCTTTTGACAATTTTCGTTGAGACACATTTTTTCTTTTTCTTTGTTGTCCCATTTTCTTCTTCAAGTTAAAGATGGTCCTCAAAACAAATCCCCTACCAACTTAGTTAAATTCTCCTCCAAAATTTTCCTTGATTGATAAAAATGAAAAGTTGTCTTCTCCAATATTTTCCTCCTTGATAAATATGCAAAAATCTCTTCTCCAAAATCCGTGATCCAAGTGATGTAAATGCGAATTAATCTTGCAATTTGATATGGAATAATTAAAAATAAGCTTGCATTTATATGCTTGTATTTAAATGAATCAAGTGGTAATCAAACAAGTTATTTCATTGTGGAGTTTGTTGTTATTTAATGTATAGGTATGCAACATAGAGTAATTTTAGAATTTTGTTCCTTGTCAAAAAGATAATATTCCTCAAGCTTGATACCAAAGGTGCAAGATTATCTCAACCAATGAGATAAAATAGTGTTTAATAAAGTGTCTCTTAGATAAGTTATGCTCATTGTAGAGTAAGGGAACAACCCAATATATAGTAGAGGAAAATTTCCATGGTCATTCTAGTTAACCAAACACACCTTGATGGTTCTAAATCAATAGTTGAGATATTTTCATTTGTAGGAGATGTAGAGAGGGTAGAACAATGATTTGAGCACATAGAGGTATAATATGAATTGAATTTTCTTAATGTTTCAAAGAATAAAATTTTCCTATCCTAAGTTGAAACCTCCCACCTCTTCTTTATAATTGTATTTTGTTCTCAACTCCTCAATGGTTCATGTTGCTTAAGTCATTTTTAAAAAATATGAGTTTTGTGTACCACAAAGTGATGCACTTTATTTGTTCTTATTTTGTATCAAGATTTTAATTTCATCATTTTTATCAAATTTTAAAACTCTAGTAGAACATGTGCATTAATAAATAGGCTTGTAAATACACTCATTTATAAAGCATCATTAGTTTACTTGCTTGGGAGTAATTTATTTTATAATTTTTTACTGCCTCCTATAAAATTCAAGGGGTGTGTGTGCAAAATATTTATTCTGATCAACACAAATGAACTTAATTATAAAGTGGCATTCATTTCCTTATCTTTGGGAATATAGGGTCAAATGGGATGTTGTGATCAAATGGGTTCAATGCCAACAAAACTTATTTCAATGTGCATTATTGATTTTTGGCTAAAATGAAATACTCTTCTCCTAAAATTCTACTAGAGATAAGCATGTATATCATATAAACATATAAACATAAGAAAACACATACATACATGTAAATAGATTCAATGTATAAACATAACATGTTATAAGCAAAGAGGTCATCAAATAGCAAATTATGTATGTATATTGAATATAAGAAAATGTATGTATTCCATATAAACATTTAAACATAAGCAAACACATACATGCATGTAAATAGATTCAATGTATAAACATAAACATTTTATAAGAAAATAGGTCATCAAATAAGCAAATGTATGTTAGAGATCAAATGTATATCATATAAGCAAATGCAAGTTAGAGATCATCAAATTTCAAATACTAGAGATCATCATATAAGTAAATACATGTAGTAAAGATCATAAATCTAGTGTAGGGCCTAATATGAATATCGACTCCTAGTCGAGCGACCATTTGAATGAGAACCCTACTCTGATGGATGTGTTGAACCCTACAAATAAAATTGTGTACACAATGTGTTAAATACATATAATATATTAAATAAATCTTATGAAAGTTATTTTTAAGTATGCACTTGTATTTTTAAATATCTATCTAGATCTATGCATACATATGCATGTACATATACATGTGTATATATAAAAATTTGAAACTCACATGTCCACTTGCAGCAAAATCATCCATAGAGTCACATTGATGTACACAACCTAGAGTAAGGCTAGGAGTGACATGAGGTATGTCCACCTGCAATATATATATATATATATATATATATACACATATATTAGCACATGAATATCTAGTTAAAACTAAAATTTAAAAAATAATTGAAAAAAGAATTGAAACATTCACATGCACACATATATGCACATATCTGATATCAGACGACCTAAGTCCTCTGCAACGGTCGTCTCCACCATATGAACCAAACGGTCAAGCGACGAGTCAACATCTACATCCATCTAATTTGTCCCTTGTCATTCCATAAATGATGAGTGAAGAGGACTATGCAGGTGAGATGGCATCAACGATGATGAACCGAGACCAATCAACATCTTAGTAAAACCCATAGTCTGTGCAGCCGCCAAATGATTTGTAGGTGGATCACGACGTGCACTAGTGCTGGGTTGAGAGTGATGGGATCCTGGATGTGGACGAACTCCATGTGCCAAATGATCTCTGAACTCCTCTATACTGATCCCATAGTTTGATGTGATGAAGGCATATGCCTCTAAGAGGTCCTCAGCCAAACAATGCAGAGTCCTGCGTGTCATGTCTCTTAAAAGTTTGTCGAGCTCTATGGGAGTAGGGATGCTCGTCGTTGTATAAGGATCCATGTTGGTCCACCATGATGGAAATATTGTGCATTGTAAATGTCTAGACATCAAATACTGACCTACATGATCAGTAGATATCCCATTGGTGGCAGCTGCAATGCCATCTACAGTGTCAATTGCTCCTTTTGGGAAGCAACAACAACCTCATCTACTAAGGGGGCCAGAGCTGGGGTGAGAGAAGGAGACCTCTCGCCAACCAATACCCTAAACACTAGGGCTGGTCTATCTGCTTGCCGATAGGTGGGCCTATTGGCAATCCCGCCATGCCCCTAACCACCATATGATGGAAAGTATAGGTAGTTGACTTTGAGGCCCAAATGGACCTCAACATACAACTGTTGAACAAAATATAAGGTAATCTGGTCATTGTTTGGATATTGACCATGCGCTGCGAGAAATCACAAATAGATCAATGGGGCCATTGCTTGATCCACACATCTGGTGACCTGGTATCCCCTCACCTTACACACATTTTGATAAAATGGAAAAAAAGTGTTTTTTATCATTTCTTTGGTCACAACATCCTGTATTTGTTTCAAGGGAACCTCACCATGTACTTCCCGAATGCGGGAAAGAATGACAACTACTCTATTAGGGGAATATGCACTAGTCTGCAAGTTCATCTCTTAGTTTTTCTAGACTATGTAATATTGGCATGCATACTTCAGAATATATCCCTGGGTTTGCACCCTCTGCTAATGAGTCTCTCAATTTCTTAATCTCATTAGTGGTATTTGCAAACAAAGATTCTGGAGGTGGAACATCTGCATTTTCTATGTTATATATATATGTACACCTAAAGGAGCAATGAGACCTTGGTAAATAATATATCTAGATATAGGGAATAGAAATCTAAAATAGTTCTAATAATTCATCTACCCGTCAATAATATTTTCATACCATTAATACAAAAATATTCAACATCTATCATAGTTTTTAATAATCAAAACATTCAAATTACTAGATTGCACACAAAACATAATCTAAAATTGTTCTAAAATTTAAATTTACAAGTGTGCACTCTAGTACAAAATGTGCCATTAAAGACTTAAAAAATCTTGATAAAGGTTGCATCTAAGATTTATTTCCTACAACTAGTAATAAAGGGAAAGCATCATTACTTAACATTGGTGGTCATGTAAAATCAATTTAGTCATTATTGAAGGTACACATAAGAGAAGAAAATGAGAGAGATGATAAGCTTGTAAATATGATTTCTAAATTATTGAAGCAATATTTTGATAAGGAGGAAACTAAAAAAATAGAAATAAAATTCCTCATATCCATAAAGAAAATTTGATAGGAGGAAGGGACACATGCACATAATATTTATCATGAAAGTTACCATACAATGTACAAGAACATGATACTAAGGAACAAAGGTTTCTTATAAGTACACAACAAACCTAGATGAAGATTTAACCCTAGTACAAAAAGAAAGAAATAATGAAAGAATAGGAGAAAATGAACATTTAATCTTTGTACATATTTTTTCTATTACCTCAAATCTTATGGATAATATAAAATCCTCCATATGAAAATATGTTTATATTTACTCATGTAGATAATATTAATAATTATTTTATTACTCTTATTTTTATAAATTTCTTGGATATTATAGTAAAATAAATTAATTCTTACATTTTTTTAAAATTAAAAAAGTTGCCTATACAAATTCTACAACTAGATATAATGGACGAGCTTTGTATAACATGATGCACAATGATCAATCCTTGATGTTCCAAATCATTGATGAAAGATGAAATGATGCACATAATTGGTTGTAGATCCAAGTCTCCCAAAAGATGAAGGAAATGAAGGCTTTATATTTTTATTAATAGACTATATTAAGTGTTACCATGGTTAATTATGAATTTTAATAGTTTAAATGTAAAAGGTAAAGAATCTCTTAGCAAGAGAGCTATTGATTGTATGTTTAGAAGATCTTATGAGTCTATTGATTATATTATTTTACAAGAAGTAAAATTGGTAACATGTAACCATAATTGAGCACTTTAATTTATTTAGAAGGATGCTTTTATTTGGAAGTTGGTAATTAGAATGATAGACATGATATGAAATTTGATTGATAAGTATATGATAGATTATGTGATTGACTCTAGTGTTTACCCATGTTATAAATTATTTTAAGTTATTTATAAAATTAAGGGCTTAAGTTTGACATTATTTGTCTTTATGAATTAGATGATTACCAATAAATTTGTCCCTTATAAGGTTCAATGTAATGATGGAAAATAAAGATGAAAAGTATTGAGGACCTATATTTTATTTTAATGGCATAATAAGATAACCCTCTGCTAGCAAATGAAAAATCGTATGTGCTTCATTGTGTAATTATTGAAATTGACACCCTATGATTTGATAGAAATTAGGATATATGGATGGATCTAAATGAAGCTATATCAAATAATTTAAGAATAGTAGATCTATTATAAGTGACATAAAGCCTCAATGTCTCCTTTGTATTAAAATATGGGGATGATGTGGCTATTTTAAGGCCCAAAATTTCATGTGTTAATAGCATAAACATATAACATTAATTTTTTTGGGAGTTTGTACCAAATACCTTTTTCCAAACACAACTTTTGTTTAAAATACCTTGACCTATGAATGAAATTAAAAATTTCCTAGTAAAGACCATCAAGGAAGGTCTTAATGCCATATGTGGCTTCCTTTGCCTATTATATAAATTGCAACTAAAATAGCTTTTAAGAAATAGTTCCACAAAGTTAGAGGGGTCCAACCATGTTTTCAATTAATTTAAAACTATTATTTTAGGATTTTTTTAATTTTTAAATTTATATAAATTTCTTACATTATTTTGAATTAAAACGATAATAGTGTTCCATAAATTACACAAAATTGAATGTTATTAAAATTTTGGTTAAAAAGTAAGAAGGTTAACCTTTAAAGCCATTGAGGAAGGTATTGTTACTACAAGTGGTTTATCCATGAAGGGCTTGAAGTCTCATAAAGAAATTAAATACAAGAGGAAGGAACATATAGATGATTTCCTCACAAGTATATAAATGTTTCTACTTGATTATTTATTTCATCCTAGAAGGAAACTATAAATGTTGTTTATCCTATCACTTTTATCTTATAACTAATCTTAGATGCATGTGACTTGTTAGCTTCCCTTTCCATTTACTCATGTAATTGAAGAAATCTATTATTAGAGTTGTACATGGGAAAAAATGAGCCCCCCTCCACCAAGGGCTTTTTTTTTTCTTATACCAATTTGAGAATTTTATTATTTCAATTCTTAATCCTAATCAAAATGTGGTGAAGGGGAAATAAAACCCATCCAATAAGTGTTCCTCAATCCATTCAAAAGGAAAACTTGTGTATTATCCAAAGGCTATCATTATTAGGATTCTAGCTTCTAGTTCTACTATTTCTAGAATAGTACTAGAGCCTAGATTGATGGGTCCCTTGTCTCTCCTATGTTTGCTAAAATGATTAATTATTGATAACCAACTGAACATGTGGTGGATCTCAGTGTCAAGAACAAAGATAAAAAACCCATGGATGAGGATCACTCTAAGATTTGTTGCTCCACCTCTTCGAATGAGATTAGTAACAAGGTTTATGAGTGTGTTAAATAGGGGAAGAGGTTGGGTATATAATGTACTTTAGACATGGTTGTTGAATGTAAAATTATTTAGACCATGAGAGGGTTGAACAATTTATAAAGAATTGGAAGACAACTATAATTTATAACATAGCATCCTTAAATGGCTCAAATTTTAAATGAAACAATGAAAGAAAGAATAAGAAAACTACATAGCTAGATTAGGGAGGAGTAATCTAAAAATAAAGATTAGTGTAAAATTATTTAAAATAATTGGGGATAAAAATAATCTAATTTAATAGTTGTTAGCATAAATGAACTTCAAGATAGGATTATGTAAGTGAAAAAAAAGTTCTATTGCCTTCATTGAACCTAAATTTATCTAGTTAAGTATGTCTAAAATTAAGAATTCACATTAGAATATCAATATTCCATAAGAATCTCACAAAGAGGATGAATTTAATGGAAGATAATATAAAATCCTCCATATGAGGATGAATTTTATCATTACATTATGAGTGAATCATCTCAATTATATAGCCAAGCACATCAAAAATTTATAGATTGGAAAGCAAAATAATCACACATTTATCATATTTTTATATGTATAAAGTTTCTACCATCAAACTATTTATACTTATAGATTGCATAAAACTATAAATTTAATTGTTATTCCTAATTTATTAAGAATTGATCTAATAAAGTTTGACTTCATATTGTATACTTGTTATAAACATCTCACTAATCCAATCATACATTTTATATATGTTAAAAAATATATAATAACAAAATACAACTTCTAAATATGATAGTAAATCTAATCAAACACGAACCAAATGTAAGATAAAGACAAGAATCTTAATCTATACCATTATTTTGAGTTTGGTTTAATAGAAATTGTAAAAAAAATTAATCCTGAAAAAAACAATGAATAAACTAAGAATCATTTTAACAATGGTGAATTAGTGACTAAAGATTGGCCTAAAAAAATATAATATTCAACATTCTCATCACAAATGATATATGAAAACTAAGGATCATTTGGTTATATATTTTCATAGATTTAAAATTTGAATATTTATTACTATTTAACATGTTCATTACAATTAGATTTTTAAATAATATTATGTCTTTGAAATTTGTTATGTGGATTTTAATGTTGTTTTTTAATTTTAAGTTAGAGTAAGTAGAATCTAATGAGAGACCTTAAAAATATTCAAGTAATTTATGTTTTCCTTAAAATTACGATTATTGAGATTAAATAGATAATTGATTGTATTTTGATTTCAAAATTGGAAATAGTTTAAAATTATAGAACCATATTATCCTTTGATACAAAAAGCTATGTCAAGGATTATTTGTGTCTTCCTCATAATTATGTTTCACATATTGAATATTTCAGGGAGGATTGTGTGGATGATTTGGAAGTTGAAGCAAAGATTGGTTGAGATCGACAATGAAATATAGGTTGGATATTTTGATATACTCCAAAATCCTAAGAATAGAGAACATGGTGAGTCATATTTTAATAAACCTTATCTTCATTCCTATTCAAATGCAACCTCTCCAACCAATATATTGGATTGCAAAATAAGTAATAGATATATATGAACTTACTCCTAATCCTCCTCCATTTAACCCACCATTAGATATATGCATATTGGTATTCACCTAATCAAGTCTTATGAGACCCTATGTAGCTTTGTGAATACATCAAAAATATTATGCATGATGTCTAAGATTTTAATTGTGATGGATTGATATATTCCAAGAATTTATAAGTGAAGTATATTCATATAGATGTATTTTTTTGAGTGTTTAAAATTACTTAAAAAATTTCTTTGAGGGATTTATGCAAATATGACATCTTAGAAAGATAATTTCATGTCATTTTGGTGTAGGTCATAACTTAACTTTTAATTTATCATTTATGGGAATGACATCTTCGAGAAGTTTATAGAAGGCCATAGATGGTCCACTTTTTGAATTAAATTTAGTTATGAATTTGTATTTTTTTGGATGCACATTTAGATTTAAATTTGGAGAGATATTTTGGTGAGGAAAATATCTAAGAGTTACCACATTTTATAAGTTAAAAATTACCTTATTTACTCAAAATTCTTTTGTGGACTCTCTTCTTTTTCTTTGAATAAATGGTTCAACATGTTAAAAATTCATTAGGTCAAGCAATATATATTAGATTCAACTTATTTAGTGAAAATGAAAGGTTAAGAAGAGGGGTTGCCTCTTTTGGGATTTGATTATTATATAATTTGAGGATCTTGAGAAGAGGGAAGTTTAAAAGGAAGCTATAAACCCAAATTTTGCAAAATGGGTTTGTTTAAAAGTCTTTAGAAACTTTCAAGCAAATGCAATTGGCAACTGTAAATCCAAATTTTGTTGCAAAATAGGTTTGTTTAAAAGGCTTTAGAAACTTTCAAGCAAATGCAATTGGCAGTTGTAAATCCAAATTTTACAAAATGGGTATTGTTTAAAAGGCTTTAGAAACTTTCAAGCAAATGCAATTGGTAGTTGTAAAGCCAAATTTTACAAAATGGGTTTGTTTAAAAGGCTTTAGAAACTTTCAAGCAAATACAATTGGCAGCTGTAAATCCAAATTTTGTTGCAAAATGGGTTTCCTTAAAAGGCTTTAGAAACTTTCAAGCAAATGCAATTGGCAGTTGTAAATCTAAATTTTACAAAATGGGTATTGTTTAAAAGGCTTTAGAAACTTTCAAGCAAATGCAATTCACAGCTGTAAAGCCAAATTCCACATCCTTCACCCTCTGTGAGCCAAAATGGGAGCTTTGAAATAGGGTATATTCAAAATTAAACATCAAATTTGTTTGGAATTTTCGGTCTCATGGTATTTGCCTTCATTTTAAACGAAAAATTTGGTATCATGGAATCCTATGATAAAATGATAGCACAAAATGGATTTCTTTGATCACATTTAGGGTTTACAAATTTTCAAACAAATGCAAGTTTAAATCAACAAATTCCAACAAAGAATACCAACCTGGTGAGCTATGGAGGTCGAGGTTGATATGGGGGTGCACGTTGATAAACTTTTCAAGGAATAGTCGTTCGCCATTCGTTCGAAGTTTCTGTTCACGTTCGTTTGACAGTGATGTATGAATCTTTTTAAAAGGCCCTATTTCAAAGGGGTTTGACCAAACATAGGTTTGCTTGAACCCCTTTAAATATTACTTTTTTGTTGACTTCTATAGGGTTCACTCGAATTGGTAGTTCGCTCGAACCATAGGGTTCGACCGAACGCCTGAAAGGATTCATTCGAACATTATAGTTAGATCGAACCTCCTAAACTAGTGGAATCACACAAAAACGGATTTCCCTTCCTCCATGAAATTGTAAACCACTATTGTGGCTTCACCCTCATTCCCTTATTGTGTGTGTGTGTGTGTGTATGTTTCATTTAAAAAAAAGAAATGAGAAATACCTCAACTGTTAGGATAGGGCTTCATTATTTTGAAACAAAATAAATAAATAAGTTAAACCCTTTTTTTGGTTCGACCTTGGGTTGAACTGCAACCATTAAGACCTATGGCAGGGTTGGAGCCCCCATAATGGCCTACTATGGGGAGGTCATCCCCTCTCCCATCGTGACTTGTTGCATTTTTCATTGTTTAAATTAATTATTGAAAACAAAAGATATATGTATATATCACAGTCCTTTCCTCTGCTAAACTTACTCATAGCATTTTAGCTTAATGTTTTTTTATATACACACACACATACACACATCCACAAAGACACACAGACACACAGACGACCACACACACACACATTATCTTCTTGTTATTTTCCAAATTTGTATATAAGCATGGCACACACACAATGACCCACTTTGGGGAGGTCATCCTTCTCCCACTGTGACTTGTTACATTTTCATTGTTTAAAATTATTATTAAAAATTAAAAAAATATGTATATATCACAGTCCTTTCCTCTACTTCGACTCAGGCATAACATTTTAGCTTGTATTTTATTTTAATGCTTGATATATATATATTCTCTTTTTTTTGTTTCCAAATTTGTATAGAAGCATCACACACACATGCATGCATGCACACACACACAACTAAGTAATTAATAGATTATGTTTATTTTATTTTGTGCAAGTTGAAAGTAACATAGTATGTGTGTGTACATGCACATGATGTTTAAATATATATTTGAAAACAAAAATAAAGATAAGAAACAAAATAAATAGAGGGTAGTAAACTTATTTTCCCTACTTAAAACTTAATTAATATATAATAACATAATCATTTGTTTAAATTTTTTTTAACAAAATAAAAGAAAAAATAGTTGCAAAATAATAATCTATCACCTCCCTTGAGGGGACCCTTCTCTTTCCCCACTCCTTTCCTTCTATTGCTTCAAATGAATGTGAGAAGTAAAGAGTTGTACTGCCTTTTTAAACATGCAAGTTAGGGTTTCAGAGTTGCCCTAAAGGGGTTAGGAACCTTAAGGATGAATTAGACTAATTAATTTCTCTTAATTAAAATTTGATTGTGCACTTTATTATTCTACAAAATCTTAGGGTTATTTTGAATTAATGGGTTAAGTGTTTTATTTCTTAAAGAGTAATGTTGTTTAGAAGATTAGATGAATTGATTTTAGTGGGAGAAACTCAAGACTATAAGCAGATTTTATAATAATATATATTTTAAATCTAGTTTAAATGGTGAAATGATTTATTGATTTATTAATCCATTTAATTGTCAAGTTAACTAAGTTGTTTTTGTTTAACAAATATTTATTAGGATTCAAAAAATGATTTATGAGGTTATTAAATTTAGTTTGATAATCAATCTTTGAGAAAATTAAACATACAAAGTTTGGATAAAACTTATATTTATTCATGTTTATTTTATTAAATTTAAATGTCAGGGAAAAGAGAAATGTTGATTTATTCTTTGTTCAAATCAAGGGATATATTTCTTACCATTAAGATTATTTCCCAAGGTTGTGGAATGGATTTTTGTGAGCAATTAAATACTTTTCAAATGTTGCTTGATCTAGTTAAACAATGCAAATTTGATTATGAATTTAATGATGGCTTCCTTATTTTATCGTTTCATTTAATGAATGTTAAATGTTAGTTAATTTAATCAAATGTTATTATACTTAATAGTAAATTAATTTAGTTATGGTTGGTTGTTTTACGCCTTAGGGTACATCTCAGTGGCATGACCATCTGATTTCCACATAGTAATCCTAAAAGATTGACCTTGATGAGGTCCTCCCTTGAGATGCCTAACACAAATACACCTAACTCTAATTAAGTTAGTCACCGTCGTAAGGCGTGCATAATGAGTTCTACAACACCCTCTCATCTTAATCTTCCTTTCCCCGCTCTCGGTTGATGTGCCTATGATGACCTTTTGTTACTCTACCATATTGAGCATGGTAGATGTAGGTGTGCATAATGAGTTCTACAACACCCTCTCATCTTAATCTTCTTTTCCTTGCTTTGGGTTGACGTGCCTATAATGACTTTTTGTTACTCTTACCATATTGAGCATGGTAGATGTAGGTGTGCATAATGAGTTCTACAACACCATCTCATCTTAATCTTCCTTTCCTCACTCTCGGTTGACGTGCCTATAATGACTTTTTGTTACTCTACCATATTGAACATGGTAGATGTAGGTGTGCATAATGAGTTCTACAACACCCTCTCATCTTAATCTTCCTTTCCTCACTCTCGGTTGACGTGCCTATAATGACTTTTTCGTTACTCTACCATATTGAGCATGGTAGATGTTGTTTAGTGTTTTAGCAAAAAATGTTAATTTTTTTTAAAAAAAGGTGCAATGCACCTATATTATTAGGGGTAAATGCTTTTGGCTAGAGCTATGAACTGGGTGCAAGAAACCACAAGATACTACCAAACCCGTGATCACAATGGCCTAGCGAAGGCACAAGGCTTGCGAGCACTTTGGCAAAGTGAGGGTTTGAACCCTAGTGGCCGTCACTACAACCAAGCGACTTGACCACCAAACCACACCCTTATCAGCGACAAAAAATGTTAATTATCTTTTATATGGGTATAATTGAATACAATGTATGTTTTTGGATTAAACTGTGTATGCTTTTTGAAATCGAGATGATCATTAATGAGAAATAAGATTACAGAAATTATTTTAAGAAAAGTTTAGAGATAAGATGACATTTTCAAAATCATAAATTTTGGAAAAAAATTATCCATATTAGAACTTTGGTAATGAGAAAAATAAAATGAAGTGTATTAATCAGATTTATTTACATTAAATAACTCTGATATATTTGCCACGTCAGATGCTAATACTCAATGGTCCCCTACAGAAAATTTGCTCCTATAAAGGTGACATCGTTGCAGCGCGTTCAGAGCCGACTCCCTCTGGAAAATTCCAGAGTTCCAAACAAAATAGGTATTTCTAAACAACATAAGCACGTGCCTCTGGTACATAGGTAGATAGGGGGGAAGTGATCATGGTTTCCTTGTCTCCCGATATTTATCGTGAAGTACTTTGCTTTAGTCTGAACTCTTGCCGCACTGGCTTCACGCGCCTAAAAGCTTTCCAGGGTACGGCTGAAACCCTAACCAGAAATGAAAGACATCTCTCTTAGTCATCGAGAACGCCAGCCATAAAGAGCTGTACGGGGAATAAACAGTAAAATTCTGGAGCGCAGGCGAGCCAAAAGACTGAAAACGCCATTAAATAACGACATTAGGCTAGGAACCCTAAATGCATGCACGGCAAGAAACAAAGGGGGAATGTCTTTAATGCAGAGAAGCCCTCTTCCTTGTCTGCGCCTGCGGGCTCATTTACTTTAGAGAAACATTTGGCATCAAGATCTTGGTCCCTGTGTGCGATAAGATTGCAGGATTTGTAATCCGAAGTGACTGCTGAGTGCATGAATCTCGGTGACGTTTCAGCACTGTTCGCCCAAATTGGGAGGTGAAGCAAAATTTTCGGCACTGTCTATAGAGGCGATAATTTGCACCGGCGAGCATGGATGGGCATCCGATGGCCTGCCATTCCTGACATACCTGCCGTAGCACAGCCTCCTCTGGTTCCTCGTTTCTCTCCACCCGTGCATGTCAGACAGTACCCGTCAGAAAAAAAATATTAAAATTAACGGAAAGCACGGCAATGCACAGGCACGTTTTTAAAAAATGCAACCCTTACGTTTTAAAATTACTGCCGCTTCAATATATATTTTAAAAAATTAAAATCAGAAATAATTTTTAAGTAAATTTAAAGTAAAAACAAAGTAATTAAAATAAAATAATTGAAGTTAAAATAAATAAATAAATAATATAATTGATTATTAATATTTATTATTATAATTTGTATATATATATATTATTTACATTTATATTTATATTTATATAATTATAAAACATAATATACTATGTATTTTATTAAATATTATGTATATTATTATAATAATGATACTATAATGCATTTTAACTATATAATATAAAATAAAAATATATAAATAAAGAATATTATTATATGTAAATTTTACAATAATACAATTTATAAAATTTACATATAATAATATCCTTTTTTTAGTAAATTTAAAGTAAAAACAAAGTAATTAAAATAAAATAAATAAATAACATAATTGATTATTAATATTTATTATTATAATTTTTATATATATAATATTTATAAAGTAAAAATAAAGTAATTTTTAAATAATTTTGAATTTAAATAAATAAATAAATTATATATATATATATATATATATATATATATATTAGTAGTATGTAAACTAAAAATATTATTATATGTAAATTTAAAGTAAAAACAAAGTAATTAAAATAAAATAATTAAAGTTAAAATAAATAAATAAATAATATAATTGATTATTAAAATTTATTATTATAATTTGTATATATATAATATTTACATTTATATTTATATAATTATAAAACATAATATACTATTTATTTTATTATATATTATGTATATTATTATAATAATGATACTATAATGCATTTTAATTATATAATATAAAATAAAAATATATAAATAAAGAATATTATTATATGTAAATTTTACAATAATACAATTTATAAAATTTACATATAATAATATCCTTTTTTTAGTAAATTTAAAGTAAAAATAAAGTAATTAAAATAAAAATAAATAAATAACATAATTGATTATTATAATTTTTATATATATAATATTTATATTTATATAGTTATTAAAAATGCAACCCTTGAATTTTAAAAACTTAATATCATAAATAATTTTTTCAGTAAATTTAAAGTAAAAACAAAGTAATTTTGTCAAGGTTAAGGTTCAATTAGGGTTAACCTTGACAAAATTATTTTCTTTTTACTTTAAATTTACTAAAAAAAGGATATTATTATATGTAAATTTTATAAATTGTATTATTGTAAAATTTACATATAATAATATTCTTTATTTATATATTTTTATTTTATATTATATAGTTAAAATGCATTATAGTATCATTATTATAATAATATACATAATATTTAATAAAATACATAGTATATTATGTTTTATAATTATATAAATATAAATATAAATGTAAATAATATATATATATACAAATTATAATAATAAATATTAATAATCAATTATATTATTTATTTATTTATTTTAACTTCAATTATTTTATTTTAATTACTTTGTTTTTACTTTAAATTTACTTAAAAATTATTTCTGATTTTAATTTTTTAAAATATATATTTAAGCGGCAGTAATTTTAAAACGTAAGGGTTGCATTTTTTAAAAACGTGCCTGTGCATTGCCGTGCTTTCCGTTAATTTTAATATTTTTTTTCTGACGGGTACTGTCTGACATGCACGGGTGGAGAGAAACGAGGAACCCAGAGAAGGCTGTGCTACGGCAGGTATGTCAGGAATGGCAGGCCATCGGATGCCCATCCATGCTCGCCGGTGCAAATTATCGCCTCTATAGACAGTGCCAAAATTTTCTGTGGGGCCCGATTTCCCGTCAAAGCCGGCGAAAGGTTAGGCAGTCGGCAAGATTCGTGGAGAAAGACAAGGCCGTCACGATTCAGTGTGAATTTGTGATTCACAGCTTCGCTTTCACTGTAATTATTTTACTTTTTTCTTGTTCTCTTATCATCATCATCATGTTCATTATGTATCTTTTATTGTCAGTGGTCCTGAAATCGGCATAGTATTTTGGGATTTATTGTGACAGAAACAAGATGACGTTGGTGGTGGGCTCGCTGAATCGAAAAAGGTTAGCCGATTTACGTACTTTGATGTTTTAGTTTTGCTGTAGCTTTCACAATTAATGGCAACAAAACAAAAACTTGGGCTTTATGGCTGTGGCTTTCCTCAGCATAACAAATTTGATATGTCCATAGGATTTTACTTGTTATTAAAGATTTTTATGGGTTATGGTTCATATATAAACGAACATTTGGCATTAAAATTGTTTAGAGGAGAAAAGTTCATAAGTTTTTTTTCTTAGTCCATCTATCATTTTAGAAAAAAGATTGATTTTTACTTTTTAAGATTTTCTTGTATTTGATTAGATTGTGACTCTAGATTTGTCCTTACAACTGCCTCAACAACCTTGTCTTCATTATTCAAATTCTATTTTTACTTTAGTTGGTCTTTTCAAATAATTTAGTTTTCTACCTATTGGCAAGTATGTGTTAGATATTTCAAATTGAACAAGTAGGACTTGTATTTAAAGACAAGTCTTAGGACAATTGTCATTAAACATGGGCATCAAGTAGATCTATAGTCATTTCACTACAAAAGCATCATAATGTTGCATTAAATTGCTTGACAAATACTATGTCAATTTATCATTCAATGCACTTGCATCCTTATTTTGAATACTTATGAGATTATTGTAAAACAACAACAATATTTGATTCATTATTAAGAAAGTTGCAAACTTTCCCTTTTAACATAATAGACCCCCAAGATCCTTTTCAACACCACCCTTCTCTTAGATTTTATTTTATTTGACTAAATTGTCATTGTCTTCTAGATAGACTTGAATTAATAATTTTGTCTTCATTATTCAAATTTACATTATTACTTTATGTAGTTGACCATTTTGATTTAATCTTTTACCTATTACAAGTACACGACAAGTATTTCAAATTAAACACCTAGGATCTTATATTTGAAGACAAGCCCTAAGACATTACATTAGTCATTAAAATAGGCATCAAGTAGATCTATAATCAATTCGCTACAAAAGCATCATAAGACTTGCATTAAAATTGCTTGACAAACACTACATTGTTTACCATTCTATGCACTTGCATCTCTATTTAGAATACTTATGAGATTATTGTACAACAACAACAATACTTGATTCATTGTGAAGAAAGTTATAAACTTTACCTTTAACATAATAGATCCCCAAGATCTTTTTCAACATTGTCATGTCTCTTTCGCCCAGCATGCATGATGTCATTTAATTTAATAAAAAGTGTTTTTAAACACTAAAAATAATAAATGCATTACTAATATTATTGAATAATAACATAAAAAGAAACAAAATAAATAAAAATAAAAAATATATTTAAAATTTTTAGCATGCATGTTTAGTTAGTTTTGGTGCTAACTTGGATATTGCAAATCTAGCTAACTTGTTTCTTTTTATCATGAGTTCAAACAAGTATAAATAGAGTTATTGTTGGCTAGGCAAAGGATATGGAAGATTGATGTGATTTTTGGGAGTCATATCCTATATTTATACTTATTGGGACAAAAACTGTAGTAGCCAACCAAGTTGGGATGAAACCCCTAACTTGATCTTGTCAATTTCCCTCTAATTTGCATATACAAATCTAGAGTTCATCATAACCAAGTGTATGAATTGATTTTCAGGTGAAGCACCACACTTGGGAGGATTGGAGAGACCACTATAGCGTTGCCAGGCTGCTAGGCCACTCATTCACCACTCTTGGAAGGTTGTTTACACTTGTAATAGTCATGACACTACCTGTATAGGCCTGGAACATAGCCTTGTAAAGGCATTTGAGTCTAATTACAAACCCCACACATGCTATTAGGAGGAATTTGGAAGTATATTTGATCAATGTCTACTATTGAGGAGAGTTGAGACCTACCAAGTAGCAATTCAAGGGTTTTTATCCCAATTACCAACATCATACACTAGGAAAAACTTTGTGCACAACCTTGCTAGCCATATCGAGTGTGGCTAACCTGAAAGTAAGGCGAGATTTCATGTCAAGTGTAGATTTGAAAGTATATATTTTGTAATTGCTTAATTATTGTTGGGAATAATTGTCTTATCAAAACATTATATATGCCTCTTTAAATTGTTTGAAGCATAGTTTATATAATCAAGACTATGTGATTCAAATTTACTATTGATTTAGAAATAGAAGAGAATTTGTTTGATCTAATTTGTTCATTTATTTGTATGGGGGTTTGTGACAACAATTTGATCTATGCATGAACATATCTATTTGTTTTGATTGATCACTCATATTTACACTAAAACCCTATATTTGACACTAGGGAAATAAGGTAAAAACATGTTGGGTGAATATTTTGTAATTCTTTTACAAATTACAAAATAAGGATTTCAACCACAACTATGATGAGATATGAATCTCTCATCTTGATAAAGGGGAGGCTCCCTTCTTATTGCTCACTAAAATCAACTAGAAACTAAACTAAGACATGTACATTATGATTATCCATGGGGGGTGTCTCCATTAGCATATTCTCTTATTTTAGAATAAGGGAAACAAAATTACAATGATATTCTTAAATACAACCAGTTGGAGCAATAATAGTTGATACCTCCAAGTACCAGCGAACAATAGTAACTTAGAAAACTCGCAGAAACACAATGTCTTCTGTCGCTTTCCCACAATGGTTACAAAAGTAATAGCAAGATCACACAAACAAAGAGAAACAACTTAAAGCTCAAAGACTTCAAATTATTCCCAAGAATGATTCCAAAGGTCCATGTGAATATAGTTAAAAATTGTAGCTCAAAGACTACACATTCTTAACACGATTCATACACAAGAATATATTTAAAAATTGTAGCTCAAAGACTACATGTTTTCAACCAAATTCACAAAAGCTCCAAATGCAATATGATAGCACAAAGTCTATCAATACTATATTTGAATTCCATTTCAATTAAAGAAATAACATGCAACATACAAATCAACTTCAAGAAAATATAATGAGAATGATGCAAGAACAATCTCACATATAAAAAACATGCTCCAAAGCAAAGGTTGGAGACAATCTGCTTATTTTATTGGTAAATTTTAAATTTGCACATTCAACTCAAAGATTGCAATTGCTCTTCAAAAAGGTAGCATCTATTCTCAAAAGATCAAAAGGTCTATTTACAATGAAAACCCCTCATATATATAGAGGAGAGAAAATGAGCTAATCTAGGAAAAAAATAACTACTTTGAGTTATTCAACAAAGGAGTCCAAATTGTTTCAAGATTTCTCTGTTTTTACATGTAATTACAATTTTGAAAATGATATAAATTGTTTAGAACTAATTACAAAAAGCATGAAAGTGATTAGAACTAAAACAAGGAAGAATCAACCTTCTCTGCCGTACTTCTCCATGAAGTCTTCATACTTTTTGCATGATGGCTTGTACTTCATCATTGTCTGGATGTGATCCCATACTAGTGGTTTACAATTTTTGGCCAAATTGGACACTGAAATTATTATTTTTAACTAAATCTTCACATTCGGGCACCTATAGCGGCTAAACTGTGAGGAATTTGAAGATGGTGCAAACTAGAGTCTCATCAAATTTTTTCTGTATATTCTAAAATATTTTTCAAAATTTTTGGAATCAAATTGCACTTGTTTTTCCATCCCATGAAAAATAATTTTTAGAAAACAACATTTTAAAAGTGGACTTAATTATAATGCATAACTTTTTCCACGAACCATAAAATTTTAGCTTTCTCAATTTACATTTGAATCCTCGATATCTAGTGCTTCCACTTGGTTAGATAGTTTTATTGAATATTTTTTTCCTTAATCAAGTTTCAAAGTCAAACGAATTACAATTCGACACAACACAACCCGTGATACTTTATTTTTTGTATATGTCAAAATTTAATTTTTCTTTTGTTGGATCAAGGACTTCAATATCTAGTGCATTCATATTTTAATTTTTTTTTTGATAATATTCTATTTTTCATGTGAAGAACAAAGAAATTCATTTTCGATGAAAACCTATGTTTAATAAAACTTAAAAAATAAATACATATACAAACCAAAACATATTAAAATTATATTCATTGGATAGCTTGTTCTGAGGAATACCATAATCATTTCAAATAAATTTTAAATGAATTCATTTGATCCCCCAAAATCTAAATCAAAAGTGATTTTTTATCAGCATTTTGATAGGTGTAAAGGAAACGTATTTATAGGTATGATTTAAAACTAGCAAGGTTCTATCCAAGGGGGTTTGATCTAAGGTGATTTGATCAAACCCTCTTCAATTGGAATCCTTAAAATGAAACTTTTTAAGGCTTAAATCATTATATTTTCTAAAAATATGTGATTTCAGCTAAAAGTCGTTCCTCTCAGGTATTGTAAACCACTATTATGACAAGGACCCTTGTGATAGAATCCCTCATGGTATTGCATGCCTTTTCATGCCTTCCTAAGAATACTTTCAATTTGTCCAAAGTCAATTGAATATCTAGGAGTTTATCCATCAAAGGCACTAAGAAAGCCTGATCTTCGAAACCCTTTTGGATCCTATTAGTAAACTCTTGGATAACCACATCTGATGAAAGGACCTTCTGGTTATGATCACACAACTTACATGGGAGCTCCTTAATCTCATTGATAAGTTACATGTCAGTGTTATCACCAACTTCATGAGCAGCTTGCAAATTGTTGATTAGATATGTGATGATAGTTTCATTGTGAATCATGGCCTCTTTCACTTCTACATACATATCCCTATTGGAAATGATCCCAATTTCCACCAAGGTATCCAACTTGAGTTTCTTTTTTTTAACCCAAGCTTGCAACCTGTTTTGCACATCTTCCTTTTGCTGAGAGAAGCTGTTAGCAGTTTCATCTAACTTGGACCTTATTCCTTCCATCTTTTCCAACTTTTCTACAATAGACTTTAACAATTTTGTACCTTGAGCAACCATTCAGTCTAAGAATTCCCCAACCACTTTTCCCCTTGTGTGCACTTTCTCCACCTTTTGGATCATAGGATCCTCAATACTAACAACCAAAGGTTCTATGGACTCAGAAGATTGGGTGATCTTATGTAGTAGTTGTTCTATCTTTTCTTTATACTGATCCTTCACTTTCTTGATTGCATCAAATTTCTCGATGAGAGTGTTCAATGTAGATTGAACATTTGCTTTCATAGTCTCATGAGTGATCTTCCCTAACTCAATTCTTGTTACAAAATAATTAGAGATATCCACCTCTTCCTGTGTTTTATTTGGAGGAGGTTGTGCCACCTCTACGTACTTGTTACCTTCCTTGTCAAACAATAAGTTGGAGATAGGCTTCGCCTTCTTCTTGGTCTATTTTTATAGGTGCAAGTTACGTGGAGTTGAAGTCGTCTAGGGAGACGACTTCTTTTTTCCTCTTTGGTGTTTGTGATGAGAGCCAAGGTGAGAGTAGTGAGATCTCTTTTGGATTTGCAGCCATTATTTGAGACATTGTTGCACTCATGATTGTAATGGTTATGATAGGAAAAGTGTCAGTTCAAACAACACTAGGAATCTCAACACTTGACACTTGACCAGACTCAACCATGAATTGTTCTAAGTCAGAATGGGATGTAATGTCAAAAGATGGAGAAGACAAGCTTGACAAAGAAATTGAAGATCCTAACACATTATCCAAACCACGTTTGGGGCTTTCAAATATAGACTCTAAGGAAGGGGATGAATGTATGGATTGGACGGACACTGTGGGAGCTACATTCACTATAATTGCAAGAATGATCATGGTAGCAGGAACACTAGAAATAGGTGAAGACATATGAAGAGGAGTAGGAGTTGATACAATAGTGGCAATAGGAGAAGAGGAGATAAGTGGTTCTTTTGGAATGTCCTCATGAGGAGAAATTTTTTATTCCTCATGGATTTATTCCTTTGCTTGCCTCTCTTCTTGTACATAATCCTCGTGTTCTTCAGCAAATGGCCCTTCTATAGTCGTTTTACTTTTCTTATTACCACCCTTGACCACAAAATTGATTTTGGGTTTAGATGGCCTACGCGACTTGGAGCACCACTCTGTTGGTATGTGGCGACTAATTATGCTATACTATATAGCCCATGGTATACTATACACCCCAACCCCTATCCTTGCCGGGGTCCGGGGCCGGGCCGGGCCGGGCCTCGGGCGGGGGTTCGGGGGTGGTAGCCCTTGAGAAAAAATTTCTTCCTAATTTTTTGCGTGATCACCAAAAAAGGGAAAAATCAATGAAAAAGGAAAAATCCAATTTTGTAGAACCCAAAAAATCTAGAAGCTTCTAAGCTTGATAAAAGGGGTTCGAATGGGTATTTTTAGGATGATGAAAAATGCGATTATTCGCAAGATTGTAATAGGTTTTACATTGGACAATAAAAGTATTGGATGGCTGCAGTTTGGTGGATGTAGCCAGGATTGGGTGAACCATGTTAAATTATTTGTGTTATGATTTATTTTGTGTGTGTTTTAGTTTCTTTGTTTATTATATAGATCTACATTTAATTGTTAGATATCTGCCATTTCTAACCCTAACACACTCTTGTTCTTTGTCCTCAACTCTGACTTATTTCCTGCAAACTGTTGTGATTCTTCCTCTGACCTAGTGAGAAAGTGTTTCAATTGAATTCCCCTTTCTTCTAACCAAACATTAGTGTTAGAAAGACTAGGTTCAAATATTTCTCGGATCGAGGTTACCTCTTTTTGGGACCATTGAATGGCTGGTAGAGGGGATCCTATAATGTTGTTCCTTTCATAGGAAAGATCTAAGATGTCACTATCGTCTTCCATGCCTTTAGGAATGCTAGCTAAGTCCAGCTCTTCAATCTGCTCTAATGTGAGCCTACAATAGTCCAAATTTTTGATTTCTTCTTCTATCTAACGACCAACACTTATATCCTCAATTTGGTGCACATGTGTATAGGCCTTCTTGATTCAATCCTTCATACATTGGTAATCAAAATCTAGCCTTCTCTTAAACATTTTCAATGTGACCCATTGCATTTCAAACTTAATAGCTTTGGCTTTTGGAAAAGTTTGAATTGAATACCTACCAATTGTTAATGTAAACTTAAATCCTGGCTTATGGGATTCCATTTGCTTGCTATGGACTACAATTATTTTTCTACATAATTCCATCAAAACAATCTTATCATTGGGGTACTTGGGAACATGTATGGGAATCCCACAAAGTAGCCAACTCTCAAATATGTAAAAGTAGGAAATTGAAGATACAAATAGCCATATTTGTTCATAGCTTTTCAAGCCTCATTTGATACTCTTTTCCTTTCAAGATCTGGATCAAATGCACACATGAATGAAGCAAAGAAAGCACCATTCACCCTTTAGAAATGGTGAATTATTTCATTTAGAGTTATCTATGGAAAGTAGTTATACACCTGGGTCACCCTTTTGTTTCCCTCTGTTGTCAAACCTAGAAAATTCCTCATTGTTGTAGCAACATACACCAAGTAGGATGTCATGTCTATTTTTTGCATGGTGTGCACCTTGGTCAATTATTCATGAATGGAATCACTAATTTTCTCACCTTAAAACATTTGCTATCTCCTCTTCAAAATAATCTTGATGCAGAGATACATCCAGTTTTAAAAAGTGGACAAGACAAGCAAACCTTGCACTCTATTGAGAAGAGTGATTAGATCATTTACCTCTTCAATGAAATCATTGTGAGGGAAATTCTTGGGCCACATAGAGACTCCTAGCCATGTCTTCAACCATTTGTTGTTAATTGTCCACTTAGCAGTGTCTAGGTCTTTATCATACTCCTCTTGTACATATTCCTTATTGATCTCTACATACTTGTCAATGCTTGGAAATATGAAATCCTTTTCAATAAACTCAACATCCAACCTCATAACCACATTCCCATTTACATCCTTGACGCTTCTGCTATCTTTGTCATAGTGAGAAGAAACTTGCAAAATAAACTTTGGGTTTTGTGCTGCAACAGGAAATGAGGACACTAATTGGATATTGCTTTCAACAATGGACCTCATACCATTGTGCAAGTGCTACTTCTTCATCCTCTCCAGAAATTCAGACATGTCAACATGCTTGATTTTTGTGTCCTTTATCTCATCGATGCTTGATGAGACCACAATGGTTGGAAACACTCCCTAATACTTGTATTTCATTTCTTTTTATTTACTAGATGGATTCAACATTTGAAGAAAATCGTATCTTTGAAGGAACACAAATGTGAAGATCTTGAAGTATGTGTACATGAAATTGCATGAAAAATTCATGGTTTTGCAATGTTTGGAAAATTTGTGTATTGGAAATTGCAAAGGTGGGAAATTTTAGAGAAACTACGTGAGCATTGGATCTTGAACACAATGAGCACAAAAAGAAAAGCACAACCAGTCAAATTGGTAAAAAGGAAAAAATTCTCCAATGTTAGAGAAATTTTGCAAAATGGTGCTAGGTTGTTGAAATTTAGCGCCTCTACAGGTGGAAAGATGGAGCTCAGTATGTAATTGTGTTGAAATTTAGTGCAACTACAAGCTCAAAGCAAAGTTTGCAAAAGATGTTGCAAAGTTGTTAAAATTCAACGACTATCCAAGTGGGAAAAACACTTAACTTGTGCAAGGTCAATAAAAATACTTGACATTGCATTTGGGAAGTTCAACTTAACCTCCTTTCATTTGTGTAACTACGTTGAAATTTAGCACTCCAGCAAGTGGGTTTTGATGTTTGCAAAATGTTTTGTGCAGTCGCTATTTTTCAATGAAAATACATGTGGAAGATAACTTTGTTTATGCAACATCAGAGAAAATATTCGACCTTGCATGTAGGGTAGACTTAGATTAATGTTTGATGTTGGGTAGGGGTTTTTCACCAACCTTGTTAAAAGGTGCAAGACAACTGAGAGGGGGGGTGAATCTGTTGTCACACAAATTCAAATTCAAAACTTCAACACTTATCAATTCCACAACCACACTATTCTGTTATTAAGTATGAACATGGAATGTAGATAACAAAAAGTAAAATCAACACAATGAACACTAGATTTTTACGTGGAAAACCTAATGAGGGAAAAACCATGGTGAGGATTAACTCACAATATAAAGAGATTATAAAACTGAATACAGAGGCTAATTGCCCAAAAGAGGACTCACTTTCCAAATACAAAGGCTCACTACCTACAGAAAGGACTCATTGTCCAAATACAAAGGCTCACTACTTACAGAAAGGACTCACTATCCAATAGGGAGGCTCACTTCCTACTGATACAAAAGAGAACAAAAGATCCACCATAACAATTAACACACACATCCGTATCCTTGATCAAAAGATTACATAAACCTTCAACTCACTACCGTTAGGAATCTAACACAATGAAGTACCACTGCCTCAACTCACTTATGCACACTTCTGCTTTTGGTTTGTGGCTTACTTCATCACTTTACATCTCACACCAAATCTTTGCAATTCAACTTGCATTTATACCATCTTCAGCCTTAGAAACTTTCTCTAAGGTCAGCCACATAAGCTTCATTTCATAAAATTCAAATTAGGTTGGCAACTCAACATTCCCGTGGTGGAAAAGAATGAGAGTAGACCAATAAAAAATCATCCAAGACCAAAATATAATGTCTTGGATCAACCACACACTTCCTTAATTAAATTTTAATTCTTCAAATGAAGTGTAAACACCAAGTTGGCCAAACCTAATGAAAACGCAAATGAACATTGATGTACATGCTTCCCAACAAGAAGATGATACACGAATGGTGTGAAATGCTTAATTATGCATGAGAACACATCTTAGGTTCCTTTAGATACATCCGCATCAAGAGCAACAATCTTCAAACACCAAACTCCTTCTGTTAGTCCATCTAGACCGTGTAACCACATACAACTATGAAACTCAACTTCGAGATCACCAAACCTCAAACTACTTTACCAGAACCTAGATAACACCATTAAAAGACATATTCCAAATACACAAAATCTGAAATGGAACAACAGAGGACTGCAGAGCAGTACATTTATCCCAGTCCATAGAAGACCAACTTTGCTAGAACAATTCACACACCAGTGAACACAACTTTCACATACCATTAAACCAGAAGCTAAAACTCAGGAGATATCACCACTAGATCACCATTAGCAAACCTTTAGATCCACACAAACATAGGATCAACACAGGAGAAATGTGAAGCACATACCAGAGCACATTTTGAACACATTCATCACTCTGACTTCTCTTTTTATTAATTTTTTCAAAAGCACTTGGAAACTCATTAATTCAACACATCTGCAACATCATGAAGATAGCTCCATATACTCACAACATCTCAAAAATCATCTCAACTATACATGTACAATATGCAACATACTGAACTGTGTTGACATCAATGACAACATTAATGACAACACCACCAAACTTGCTCATACTTGCAACAATCTCCCCCTTTGTCATTGATGGCAACACATGGACCTGTGAAAAACTATCAAAGACAACATCCTTCACAATATTCTAAGAGAACACCTTCTCTTCCTCTAAAACTATTTTTCACATGACTTTCTCTCCCCCTTTGACATCAATGGAAAAGATCAAAAACTCCGATCACTCCCCCTTAGGAGTGCACCCATTCAACTCATATTGCAACAATGAAAACCTTTTCTACTCCCTCTATGGAGTACACCCATTCATCAGCCCAGATAAATAAAGAATCCGTGAATTCATTGGAATGATGCACCTTCATGTGCACCTAGTTTGGAGGGCCAATAACCCCAACTTCTCCCTAAGATACTCAAAAGTATCCTTTGGAAGAGCCTTAGTAAATATATCTGCAATTTGTTCCTTTTTCGTCACATACTCCAACCTGACTTCATTCTTCAACACCTTTTCTCTCAAGAAATGATATTTGATAGATATGTGTATTGTTCTTGAATGCATAATCAAATTCTTTGAAATACTTATACAACTTGTGTTGTCACAAAAAAATAAGAATAGGCTCATCACATATTACTCCAATGTCTTCCAGAGTTTGCTTCATCCACAAAACCTGTGTGCAATAGGATGTCATAGCAATATATTCTACCTCTACAGTGGATAAAGAAACCAAGTCTTGTTTCTTACTCAACCAAGAAACCAATCTTCCATCAAGAAAGAAAGCACCCCCACTAGTACTCTTCTAGTCATCCACACAACCAACCCAATTTACATTGGTCTAAGAACTTAAGGTGAAATCAACACCCTTAGGATACCATAAGCCATAATCTGGTGTACCTTTAAGATTTCTAAATATCCTCTTTACAGTTGTAACATGTACCTCTTTAAGACCTGCTTGAAATCTAACAACTAGAAATACTGCATGCATAATATCCGATTTGGTAGCAGTAAGATACAACTAAAAGGAAAGCAATGGTGCGGAAGCAACTTTCCTAACGTCAAAACCATAGGGAAGAATGCATACAGTATTTTTAATTTCCAAATTACAATCTAATTAAGACACACATGAAAGATTTACAGAAACAAAGAAGATACTTAAAGACAATGAACAATAGATTTACGTGGGAAACCCTTTTGGGAAAAAACCCACCACACCAAGCTGAATCTCTTTGTATTACAGTAACAACAATTACATACAATGCAGAGATACAACTCTCTGGTATCAGTTCACAGTAGCTTCATTCACTATTCAATCTCTTACAAAAATGCTCTCAACAATTTGGTTCTCAATCTCACTCCAACCAACTTAGAATACTATCATTTAAATATTACCACATTCTGATTTTTGCCTTTTGTTCATCCTTATCCACCATTGCCCCATCGTAGAAAGTTTCCTATTGAGCATTGATTTTTCCTCTCAGTTTCCTCTTTCATGTGTGTCTTAATTACTATCTAATTAAGACACACATGAAAGATTTACAAAAACAGAGAAGATACTCAAAGACAATGAACAACAGATTTACGTGGGAAACCCTTTTGGGAAACCCACCACACCAAGCTGAATCTCTTTGTATTACAGTAACAACAATTACATACAATGCAAAGATACAACTCTCTGGTATCAGTTCACAGTAGCTTCATTCACTATTCAATCTCTTACAAAAATGCTCTCAACAATCTGATTCTCAATCTCACTCCAGCCAACTCAGAATATTATCATTTAAATATTACCACATTCTGATTTTTTCCTTTTGTTCATCCTTATTTGCCATTGCCCCATCGTAGAAAGTTTCCTCTTGAGCATTGATTTTTCCCTGCATGCAGTTTAGCTCTAGTGTCGCAACTATTGCAAAAATCTAACTCCCATCCATTTGAAATTCGCTTCCTCTGATTGGTCCACAAGATTCCACATAGGAAGGTCAAATGGTCAAAGGAAACATTCAAATTTGTTGGCATGTCGGTGAGACACTAATCGTGTCTCCTCGATGCCACAGTATTCATATCAATATCGACGTAAGTCCCAATAGTCGGCAAGACGATATAGCGAACACCATGAGTCATATCGAATCCACTGATATCCATTTCATTCCTATCGGTAAGAGTTTCCTCATTGGAAAGACTCATACCGATGCTCACAAGTCACATCGATTTCAACTTTACCATTGGCAAGACTTTTCCATTTGCCAATAGGTTTCGCTGAGTCTCCTCAAGTTTCACTGAAGCACCTGACAGTCGGCAAGACATTCGTCTTTCACCAAGACTTCACTCTGAGCAACATGTTGTTCCGAAGCATCCACCAGTCAGCAAGACTCATTGCTTTCACTAGGACTTCATACTGAGGTCCTAAGTCATACCAATCACCAAATAATAGTCGGAAAGACTTTTGTCTTTTGCCAAGACCTCACATCGAGCACCCATGTCTTACTAAGTCGGCAAGACAATTGATCTTCACTAAGACCTTTCACCGAGTGCTCATGTCTTACCAAGTCGGCAAGACATTTGACCTTTGCCAAGACCTCATACCGATCACCTTGAGCTACTCTGATGACTTCAGATGTATCCTCATTGGCGTGACCTTCCATTCTCGCTGGGACATCTTATCGAAGCCCTTGTGTTAGCCCGATGATCTATCGATGAGACTCCCTTCAGTCACTGGGACTTCATACCAAGCGATCAAGTCACCTCGAAGACCCCAGTTGCTATGAGTCTCCTCGACACCCAATAAGAAACAACATTGTCGGCCAGAGGTCTCCTACTCGACAAAAGGTCACAGTGAATTCTTCTAGTCACAGCGATAACATCATTTGGCAAGACATCTACTTTGTCGCAGCGATATGAACATTTCAAGAGAATTCAGAATAGCTAGTCGGCCAGACATCAATAATGTCACAACGACTTTTCCCTTCAGGAGTTACATGCCAATAAGGATTGAGGCACCTATTCCAACAATCTCCCACTTAACGAAGATCTTACTGACACCTTCAGAGCATAATAAAACTACTAAAATTCATGGGCCAAGAGGCCCATCAAACTGGCACGTGCCACTTGTATTTTTCTGTCCTCATAGGCTTCATTAATGCATCTGCAACATTCTCAAGAGTATCCACTTTCTCCAAAGAGACCTTCCCATCCTCCACCATATCCAGTACAAAATGATACTGTACATCTATATGTTTCATCTTGGCATGGAAAGTAGGATTTTTCGCCAAACATATAGCACTCTGACTGTCACAGTAAATTGTAATTTTTTCATACATCAAAACCAATGTTAAAACACAAACATTTTAACCAGATTGCTTCTTTACAAGCATGTGTAGCTTCCATGTATTCTACCTATGTAGTGGACAAAGCAACTATAGCCTACCACTTGCTCATCCAACTCACTACACCACCATTCATCATGAAAACATATCCACTGGTGGATCTTCTGCTGTCAATGTTCCCT
>VDFB02008926.1:0-12321 GCA_007258455.2 Sequoia sempervirens | reverse complement strand
TTTGTCTATTTCTTTTTTCAATTCTTTCAAAACAACAGCTTCTTGTTCAGGAGTGACATCCTGCATATTTTGTCTCATTTTCTTGCCTTTATATTCGTAAACAAATGATTTAAACTCAAGAGACTTAACAAAATATCCATAAAAAATGAACTCATGTCAAGCCTTGACCCTAACATCATCTAATAATTCATCTAATGCTTCAAATCTTACAACATTGTGTTCCTGAGAAGGCTCATACCGTACAATTACAAGAGCACTTATTTGTTGTACTTTCTCTTCCTCCTCATCACTTTCCTCATCACTCTCCTCTTCTTCACTCATATCAGTATCTACAGAAAAAATCACATCAGGTGTTGGTTGTGAAGGGATCTATATCTCTAGCCTGCACTCTTGAATAGGTTGCATGAGGGGCATTAAAGACAAATCAAGGCACATTCTTTACCACTTCATTTCTTCTTTTCCATTCCTCTGTAAGCATAACCCTAATATGAAGTCATTATTTTAGTAGTAGAGGCATCATCATGGTTTTTGATTACATCTTCAACTGAGAATACATGCTCATATCCTAATAACAACTATGATAACCTTGCTTTGTGAATAAAGCCTTTTGCATCAAAAATTTTCCTTTTGTTACCTCGAGGGAGGTTATACTGTGCTAATTTAGCATCAATTTCCTCATATCCCTCATTTGCAACCATTGTAAAGTGTCCAAAACATAAGGTATTGGGCATGATCGATTGTTTGTTGTGTCCTTTGAGGTTTTTGGAATCATATTTTTCCAATTGCCTCACAATTTCTAAGTAGGAAATTCTATCAGGAACTACTTGTGGCAACAAGTGTGGAGTTCCTTCAAACCCATAAACCCTAATCATTGTGCAGTCAAGAAATGCATACCAGTCTCCCCAGTTATGATCCACCTTTTCCCTTGGGTCATTTTCCTTTGGTCTTAGAAAATTTTGCACTTTTGGGGATAAGTTATAATCACGCAGATATCCCAGCCACTCCATTAATGGTTTCACAAAAACTCCTCAAAATAAAGATAATGAGATCTACCAAATCGACTATCCCACATTGAAGTCCACATTTGTATAGGTTTGAGGTTCCCATTTTCATTTGTATCTTTTATTCTTAATTCTTGACTCCAAACCCTTCTAACATGTACCTCATGCATGAGAAAATGCATGAACAGACAATAATGTTTGAAATGAATATATTCATTGTTGTTTTTAAACTTTTCAAGCTCCCAGTTTAGGTCATTGGCCAAGTATCTAGCATAATTGAATGACCTAGCATCATTGCTTTGTATGTCTGCAACTAAGACCATTGGGGCAATAGACATGAGGGGTGGGACCTCTACCCCCAAGACCTAACCAGCTAAATAATAAGTGTATCTGAAATATTCTTCAAACAAGTCCTCATGAAAAGGAGGGTTTTCATTACTCGAAAACCTTCTAAGTTGGCCTACTTCATTCTTAGGCCTATGCAAGGGTAGTTTCCATCGTTTGTAGCTGGTATCCATATGGTGATACTCTGTCAAGAGATCTCTAATCATGAATGGAAAGTTCATAGGACACTCCAACTTAAACACATTAGAAATTAAATCCTCAGAAATAACAAGCATGTCAACCCCATTATGTGCTTGGATAGTTCTCCTCTTGGGGTCATATCTGCTAGCCAGAGCTTTAATTAATTCTACATTTACAAACACATTGGGCACCACAAGTCTTCCCAAGTTCAACCTCCACGGGTTGCAGACTGGCTGAAACCTAAATTGTTTCCTGTAATGATACATGAAAAGCTCATACCCGCATCATGGTGTCCAAATATCCCCCAAGCCTTTATGTTTATCTAATAATCTATCCATTGAAGGATTCATTTGAGCAACCCTCCTAGGTCTTGGCCCCGACCCAGGGCATTGATCTATCAAGTCTTGATTCAAGAGTCTCTTCTCAGTTTTTTGTTTCTTAGCTTTGGGTTTTTCTGCATTTTCCTCCATTGTTTGAATTCTTAATCCTTTGAAAAATACAACTTCTTAGTTGGGATTGGTGTACTTACTTGGGTCTCGCCTCCACTAGTTTTTGCTATGTGAGAACTCCTATCTTTTCCTTTCTGCTTTTGTCCTCAATGAAATCTTCTAGATTGTGCAACAATTATGTGATCAACTTGTGATATAATTCACTTCAACTCTGGCTCATAAATATACCACCCATTTTAGTCTTGTCATTGGGGGGAAGCATTGATTTGTAAATATCTGGACAATGCCTTGAGATGTCACATCAGTTAGCAATCAATCATCATCGTTGTATCAGTGAGACTGCAATCCTTATTCCATCTATAGCCACCCTCTCCACCGATGAACAATTTTCCTTCGGCCTATTAGTGGGAAGCCAAAATATTACCCCGAAACACATTAATTCCCCTGATATATAAAAATTATTGATAATTTATTATCATATTGGGCCATCGGTGGAATGTAAACGTTTGTTCCACTGATGTTTATGTGTTACAACGATGTGCTTACTTTTATTGACTCTATCGGTCTATTGGGGGGAACACCTTAGGAGTTATCCTGGTAGGGTGTTGCTACACCGATACTAGGTTATGAACTATTTTCATCAGGCCATCGGTGAGGCTATGATGGGGGTTCCACTGATGATGCATTGTTAGGCCAATAGTGCTAATTTTTACTTAGGAAAAATTATGGAGTCTCAAACTTATTTATGGGTGTGACAATTTGGCAATGTGGGCTACAAATTGGATCTCACACAAATTTCAACAATTTGTGTTGATCATAAAATTAAAATATGATGAATTTCTATGGAATGTGGAGGATTGGTGGGTGGAGGCTAGTGAAAAATGTGAAATTTTTCAGTTGTAACAACTAGCACAATGAAAAATAACATGCATAGATCATACAAAAAAATAAGAGAGAATAAGAATCAGTAATGGATAACTGAATAAAGCTTGTCGTCTCCAAGAAGACAAATACCACATATATATGGTGTTCATTACCTAGCTTGACCAGATCAATATTAATCCTTTAATTTATAATATTCTTTACAGTAACCCCATGTTACTACAGTTCTGCAAAAGAATTATGACAAGACGAATGCTAGTTCTTCAATAATGAAGATACCATTTCAAGCTAGTTGAAAATTTGCAATGGTTGAAAAAACTCTTTGTTAGAGAGACAAATGAATCTCCTAACATTTCCCATGATTGAATAGGCTTTGCTACACTTGAAACTGCTAATGCATGCATATCTAGTTAGTTGAATTGTCCAAAGTACTTCTGCAGGAACCAACTTAGTTGTTTTCTAGATAGCATATACATCGCATTCACTGAGCACAACTCCCACACCCTCCTATAACCACAGTTTTCAAGGGATTTCTCATGGTAATTTGGAAGTAAATTTTGGAGACACTCTTATAAAGAAAGCATGACTTCTTCATAGAGTTGTGTAAACATTTAAAATCCTTATCCCTAGAGCCATTCTACCAAATAGAATAATATTATAGAAAATAAGGATATATTTTCCAATTAAAGAATTACTCCAAAATATTACTTGATGAGCCTCCACCAGACACAGCCTCTCTGGAATCCATTTGACTGCAAGCCTAAAATGGATGCACATCAAAAGAGACAAACCCACATTAATTATAAATATGTTCCTTATGAACAAAAAGGAACACAACTAACTCACCAAGGAAAAAACATAGTAGCATCTGGCATGTAATTCTAATTTAGGTGAACCTAGAGATGAGCTTGTCAAGAAATACTTGCAGCGTGCTGAAATACTTGTAGAAGATATATATCATTTACTTCTAAGAGATGATTTTGAACACAAAAACTTGTGATCCAAAATCAATTATGAGTGTATGGCTATGCTAAGTATTTCTTCTTTGACAATCATACAAAATACTCTTGTCCTTCAACTCACTTATATATAATAAATCCTTATGCCACATTTACATTAAACACCATATGATTGTTACTGGTATATTTAAATATTTTGTATCACCTCCACTCATTCATGACCCACAATGAACATTACAGTCTAGCACTCGCCATAATGTTATCTGTGGATCAATCATGTTTTGGCTTTAAGTATCTAGAATTTGCAAGATCCACATCAATCTAGATAAACATCTGGACTTATATATTAAGACTCAAAAGTCAAATATCACAAAAAAAAGTAAACAACTAAAGACTCAAATCTTATCAGCAGGGGCACTTTCAAGTTTTACTTTCATAACACAGCCAATGCAAAAGAAAGAAATATAGAAAACAACTCAAAGGGATATGAAAGTACAAGTTACATGAATAACAACCATAAAAAAAACCAAAAAAAATCGCTGTATTAACTGAACCAAAAAATAGATTATAAGTCAGAGACGACAAACCTTTAAATGCTATTTATCTAGTGGTTTACATAACTTGTCTATATTTATAAGTCAGACAACTTTTAAAATGTATAATTGTTGGCATGGGAATGAAATTGGATTGTTGTTGACATTTTTTATTCTCATGGATAGGTATTGAAGCACTTGCATGGGCAATAAAGCTTGTTTGGTAGGACTTGGATACTTTTGAAAAGGAGGGCAAGGAATTTGGAGTTTGCTGCAATGAATTTGAAGTCAGCAAGGCCCTCTGCAGCAAATTCAGAGGTAATTTGAAACCCTCATTGCCGAAAGTAATCTGATAGGAAACATAGGCATATTCCATTCTCAGTAGGTAAACTTCAAATGAATGTAAGATAGATCTCAGAACAATGACTCATTATATCCTCTTCTTTCTGTTATGGTCTATACTAAAAGTGACTACTTTCAACAATGTTTTGGTATCTCTGTTTTTAGATTTATGTTTTTTTCTTTAATTCAAAAACTAAATTAATAAGGGAATGCACAATATTATAGATGGATGAGCACTAAAGGTTGACTATGGATCAATATCATGCATATGATGAGAGAGTAGATGATGAGAGGGACATTGACAAATATCCATGTCCATGCAAAAATTGTTGAAAGGTGAAAAAGAAGTCAGATTTATCGACATATGATAATATATAGGCATAGTGGTATAAGCCCTTGGAATGTTAATTATTATGAAGATATGATAGAATGGAAAAGTGTGAGAGATGAAGAGGAAACAAACATAGATGAAGTGGAACCAAACATAGATGAAGAGGCATAAATGTTTGACAAAGGGTTTGAAGTTGATAGAATGTTGAATGAGTGTCTAAATGATGATTGGGCCAAGTCAATGGACGATGCTTTAAAGCCTGTGTATGCTAATTGCAAGTTCAGTCATTTGACAACAATCCTTCAAATTCTTAACTTGCAAGTGGTGCATGGTTGGACAAATGAGAGTGTAGATCAATTATTGGCATTATTAAGTTCATTGTTACCAGCTAACTCCACATTGCCAACAAAACGAAGTCAATGTAAAAATAAAATCAAGAAGCCTCGAATTTGGGATATGAAACATCCACCACATGTGTGAATGGTTGTGTATTATTTCTACAAAATATCAAAATGAGAGTGAATGTCCGTAACCCTCATGAACTCTGGTGAATAGACAAGGTTGAAATCATTGTGGTTCCCAGAGCGTCTTCGCTACTGGATAACCCATGATTACCCAAAATGTATAGGCAAAGAAATTGTTGAACTTATGCAATGGCATGCCCAAAATAAGAGCACTAATGGAAAAAAATGACATGCGCCTGATATAAGATGTAGATGGAATTTGATAACAGATGGCCCAATTTTTCTCAAGATCCGCATTATAACGCTGGGTTTGGCTCTAGATGGGTTGAACCCATTCTCATATCAAAGTACTAAATGGTCAACTTGGCTAGTGTTTTTATAAATTATAACTTGCCTCCATGGTTAGCAACTAAACCATTTTTCTTAATGCTATCATTGATTATACCAGGAAAGAAAAGTGTGACTTCATATACAATTGATGCTTATCTAGAGCCATTATATGAAGAGCTAATGGAATTGTGGAAAGGAGTTGAAGCAATTCAATCTTTAAGGGATGATCATTCAATCAAAATCACTTTAAGAGCTTCCTTATTGTTTATGATTCATGATCTTCCTGCATATGGCACATTGTCTGGTCTTAGTGTTCATGGATACTCATGTCCTACTTGCAACTTTAAGGATTTTGTGAAGCACTCAAGAAGTTTGTGTAAGTGTATTTATTGTGGACATCGTACTTACCTTAAAATGGATAATCTATATCGTCGACAAAAAACACATTTCAATGTTCAAGAAGAGAATCGTGAAGTGCCATTGCTAATAATAGGTGATTACATTGTTGAGAATGGACAAAAAAGAATGTCATTTATTGAAAATGATGGGATCGCTGGTAGTACATATGATCCATGTAATGAAAGCAGTGTAAAATGACTGTGCATATTGTATAAGTTTCCATACTTTAAGGATATAGCCATTTAGGGGCATACCTGACTTTATGCATACCGAGAAAAATATAGCTTATGCTATTATAAAACTCTTTTTGGTGCTTTGATAATTATTTCATCAATGCGAAGAATTTCAATAAAATAAAGATTCATCAAAATCTTTGGGTTGAAAAATATGATAATGAAAAAATATAGAAAAAACCTCAGTGCTCCTTATGTCTAGATAAAGGAACAACGGTGCACAATTCTTACAGCTTACGTCCGTGACTTGCTTTCCCAATCGATATGTAAGTAGCAACATCAGAAGCCAAACTGACATTAATAGCTTAAGAGGCCTCAAGTCTCATGACTATCATGTCATAATCGAGAATATTTTACCTATTGTGGTAAATATATCAAGCTCGGCAAAGGGGCCAAGATTGGAAATTATAAGGTTGGGCCTAATATTAAAGAGAATGAGTTTACATATATTAGATCCTTCAAACTCTGATAGTTTGAGGGGGGAGTTTGTTGAAGTCCTTTGTCTATTGGAACGAGAATTTCCACCAACAATCTTTAACATTTCTATGCATCTTTTAATACATCTAGAATATGAACAAGAGCATTGTGGCCCAGTAAGAACGAGATAGATGTATCCTATAGAATGATATATGAAGGTTTTGAAAATATTTGTCTGTACTAGGGAAAAACCAGAAGGCAACATGTCTAGGGATATTCAATGCAAGAGGCCATGGGATTTTGCACAGAATATATGAAGGATTTTAAAAATGTTAATCGACATGTATGGGATGATGATGAAGATGAGAGAGTTGCAGGTGAAGTATTAGAAGGAAATGGATATCGCTTCAAGCTATCATGGCATCAAGAAAGAAGTGTAATACATTCCTTTATTCTTCAAAACACATCTCGCTCGATAAGTGGCATAGGTAAAAAAAAAAATTACACAATAATTTATTTACTCAATTGCATTTACACATTTATATTATTAATCTTACTATTCATACGCCATTATTCTATGTGAAAAACATGAAGAAGAGAATCAAACTTGGATGCAACATCGACCTCAAAGGCACAGATGTCATGATTTGATTGGAGTTTATTCTTTTCCAAAATTTGAAGAATGGATTGCTAATGCAATTAGTGATGCAAAAGAAGAAAGTCAAGATATAACAATAGAGGAAAGTGAGCTTTCACGACCTCCACATTTATGGGCTATGCATTTTAGTGGAATGTGGGCCTATGGTATTCATTTAAGAGTGGAAGAAAAAGATAAAGGAAAGACAAATTGTGATTGTGTTGTTAGGTGCTGAATTTCTTCATGAAATTGAGAAATTTTTTTATGTTGGATTCATCCAAGAAATTATTCAAGTGAATTTTGGTGAAAATAGTCCTATATTATTAAAATGTAAGTGGATCCGACCATCCACAATACAATTTGATGAGTATGGATTTGTATGTGCAAATACATGACAATTTTTATCAAAGACAGATGAGCCGCATGTTTCCCCTCTTCAAATTAACCAATCATTTCTAATTGATGATGTAAGAAGGATAGGTTGGTCATATGTCATTCAAACAGAGTCTCGTTCAAGACGAAAATTCATGGAAGTTGTTGATGTAATGCCTGATGGGCAATATGTTAATTTACACGAAACATTCAAAGAAGTGGATGAAGACAATGAGGGACTGTTTGAAGAAGATATTTTGATTACCAATGAAGAAATTGGGAGAGAGAATGTATTGCATGTCACAAATGAGGATGAGGAAGAAAATCAAGTAGATACAAACACGAGTGATCAGGATTCTGATCTTGCTGGAAATGCAGATGATTATTGATGAGCCCCATTTTATGACCTTTTATGTAGGACTTTTATGTTGTTTTAAGACTGTTTTATGTTTTAAGGACACAGACCTTCAGACTAATACTTGTTTCAAAGCTTTAATGTTGAACAAAGTTGCTATATGAATGCAATATGAATATGTTTTCATATATAAATGTTGTATGCAATATGAATGCAATATGAATATGTATACCATCATTGCTTTACTTTGACAATGATCTTTTCTTGACAACTCCTCTAGACTATTTTTTGGTTTTATATATGTTCTTTATCACTGCCATTATTCTAGCATCCTTTATAAAAGCCATCATTGAAGCATTTTTAAACATTATTTCTATGTTTTCTTTTACACTTTTTTACTAAAATAGTAGTATTCCCTACATATGACATTATCTTTAGCCCTATTTTGTAATATTATTGTATACCATTGCCTTGTGAACTACTTTAGCATTGACTGCTCACTACCATGAAAATATTTCTCATTGTTGTCTTCATTTCTTGGATCGTTCACCCACTGTGGCACTCGTTTCCTCATTGATATGGTCTTTTGTTCTCTATTCCTTCACTGTTTATAGCAACAATATACAATCCTTGATAATTGATCACTATTTTTTGTCAATGCTCAAGGCATCAATACAGTGATTCCCCATTGCAATAGAAGCATTTCCTCATTATATCCCCACTATTTTAGCATTACATGCTGCTCACATCCTTTGTTGTCTTCACATTCTTTTTAATAGTGATATCACTGTTATCAACATTTGTGCTTATGACTTTATGCACTATAAATCACTGTCTCATATGTATCTTTATATACTGTAAGGTCATTGCTTTTTTTTGCTTTGATCAAATGTTCTTCATTGTTTTGCATATATCTTGAAGTTCACTACTATTTGACTACTTAGTCCTCAAATCATGGCGTTCCTTGCTTGTAACTCACTGTCCACTCCAACAAATATGTTCTTTTTCATGAAATCTACCCCTTCATAAATGTATGTGGATGTTATGAACAAATTATTACGTTACAAAACAACAAAAGTAAGAATAACCAAATACCATAGACATTTCTTAGTGATGGTGCTATCACCTAACCAAAGCATTGGTTTAGTTGTACAAAATGGCTGCCATGCTACAAGTTCATGTCCAATTAAAATTTGGTAATACATATTTTTTTATTGAACCATGAATGAAAACATTATTGCTAAATATTTGATGGATTGATCAAATACATTGCTAAGTTTTTTATGCAACTGGCATTTCTATAGGGCACCATTACTTAATATCTATTGACTGAAATACCCACAACATCTAATGATCGTTGTTGTTTGCAATAATGTAGACTTTGTACGTGTTTTAATGACTATTCATTAAAACTAAGACCTCATAAACTTGTATTTATGCAATTTCTGTTATAGTTAATTATCTCTGTATCAAGTTGCTAATTTACACATTATTGTTTTTTTGGACATCAGGTAATGAAGAAAAATAATTTAAGGCTCAAATTAGATGATAGTGATCACAATGCTAAAATTCCAGTGACAAATTATGAGCACTTTTGTGAAGAACATGTGGCCAAGAATAATGAATATTTATCGCATCTTGGTTTGACAAACATGCAAGTTGTAAATCCACTAAGTGGTATATTATTTGTTTAATATTGTTTAATGAAATTTTATAGGCAAGAGCTTTATGTATATAAGACATGATATGATATTTTTTTTTTTACATGCAAGAAAAAGAGTGCAGAGAAAATGCAAAGAAAAAACAAAAAGAAAGTAAACATACAGTGCTACCAGCTTGTAGAAGCCAATGCTTTTGTGATTCAACAAATGTAGTTCATGAAAAAAATAGTTATGATGAAGTGAAATCTGCAGAGACTAGTACTGATCTACCTACTCATGCCACACATGATGTGGCCAAGGAGCATGAATTTCCGGTTAATGAAAGCCATGAAGAGAGTCTGCTTGCATTTGATGTGCCTGAGAGTGCACCTGTCACATCTACAACTTTTGCTAGAATTAGTGGATCAACCAAAAATATTTGTAGTGGTTCAACAAAAGATGTGCCTGCTTATGTTAAAAGAAAAAGATTGAGTCAAGATTTATACAGATGTACAAAGAGGAATGCAAAAGAAAGAATATTAGAAGGGAAGAAGCCATTCTTGGTTGATGTATCAAGAGATGGTGAACCCATTGGGAAAAATGCTGCAAGGTGTGCCTCCGAGTTGGGCATAAGATGTAGAGCCCATTTGGATATTTACAAATCAAAATTTGTAGAGCAAGATCCACGAAATGTGGAATATGTTATACAAAAAACGGAAAATTCCTTTGACACTGTTGGTGGAAAAATCTCTAGAAAATATTACAAGCACAAGATGAGACTTCTGATGAACAGTTTTAGATACAATTGTAGAAAAAAAATCATGGAGGGAAAAGAGATGTTAGACTCCACTCTATCTCCCAAACAGCGGGAGGAATTGAAAGAAAATATGCGTTTCAAAGAATATTTGAAAAAGAGTAACAGAGGCAAGAGAGCAAGAGATAATGTGAGGACTGAATATACATTTGGCCGAGGTAGGTTGTAGGCCAAAATGGACAAATGTGGAGTAAGTGTATGGATTTTTGGTTCAATTTACATTGTGTTATTTATTTCAATTTTTTTATTGAATTGACTATATGTTGAAATTGATATTGTATTTTAGGTGGAAAAAAATAATAGAGAAGCGCGCAGAAGATGTTGTCAATTATATGGCAAAGACTAGATCATACTAGATCTAATACTAGTATCAAGAGGAAATCTAGTTCAACAAAGATTTCACAGCCATTTGTTGAATGCCCGAAGAGCTCTCCAAATCATGTCAACTCAAAATGAAGACTACCAACATATAATGAATTGCTTAACCGCTCCCACCGAAAAGTTTTGTAGTTGGTTTCCTCTAAGCCTATAGTTTCTCGCGATGGAATGACCATAATCCATGGGTTCGATTAGTAAGAGGCTATAGCTTAATATTTTGATTCCTCAACTATATCATCTTTATATTGTATTCTAAAGATGTTCCGTGAAATTTTAAGGCAAATGTTTTTGACAACATGCTCTTTATAAAATTACTCGTGATATCTAGGTAAAGTATTACAATCATATATAGAGCGTTGAATCTTAAGGAAATTTTTCCTTTTGTTTCATTGAAATCCATTGTGATCACCGTCTCTAAATGTTGTCACCGCGGAGTTTTATGAAAAATAACTACGAGATCAATGAATGATCTATTAGGTCTCAAAAGTGCAAGTTTTAAACCATAAGAGGGTGCCAATCCCTTAATACACCTTTGGCCCACGAACAAGGTAAACAAGACTGATTCCCCCAATATATATTAATTCTTGATAATCCATGGTTATATCGGGCCATCGGGGGAATGCAAACATTTGTTCCACCGATGTTCATGTGTTACAATGATGTGCTTGCTTTTGTTGACTCTATCGGTCTATTGGGGAGGATGCCTTAAGAGTTAGCCCGATAGGGTATTGTTACACTGATACTAGGTTATTAATTGGTTTCATCGGGGGAATGCAAAAATTCATTCCATCGATGTTCATGTGTTACAATGATGTGCTTGCTTTTGTTGACTCTATCGGTCTATCGGGAGGATGCCTTAGGAGTTAGCCTGATAGGGTATTGTTACACCGATACAAGGTTATTAACTACTTTCATTGGGCCATCAACGAGGCTATGATGGGGGTTCCGCCAATGAGGAATTGTTAGGCCGATAGTGCTAATTTTTATTTAGAAATGAGGAAAGATTATGGAGTTTCAAACTCATTTATGGGTGTGACAATTTGGCAATGTGGGCCACAAAAGCAAAAATCTGCAAAAAATCCAATTAATCCCAATTTTTTAAAAATCTGTAGGCTTTTAGCCAAGCATCCATAGCTTGTTTGAAAGCACTTGTTTTAGGATTTTAGCCATAACAACAAGGCAATGAATTGTTTGATAAAATTCTTTGATAGAAATGTAAGAAAAATGTGTTAGCATAGACAAGCCAGTGAACTCTTTGAA
>VDFB02008925.1:0-26602 GCA_007258455.2 Sequoia sempervirens | reverse complement strand
TAAGAGAGACCCTTGATTTTACATGACAAAATCAACAAAATTTTATGTGAAAATTATGGTTCCAACACATCCAATCATCTTGTTCCTTCAGAAACCCATTCTTATCACATAATTTGGGTAATCCCAACTTCACAGTATCATTAAACCCTGTGTTTTTTGAGTGTAAGTCTTCATCATATTTGTCATACTTTCTCATGATTGTGTCAATGGATGAGATGGAATTGGTGTTGAATCCCTCATGTAGTTGCATATCATGTCTCTTAGTACCCAATATGTTTTTCACTCTCCCATGCTCAAGAATGGCTTCATAGTTCTTTTTGTGAACATGCCAAAAATCATCAAGGCATATCTTCAAGTTTGTAAATCTCTTGTGCAACATCGTTGCCACAGTGTCAAACTAAAGGTCCTTCATATTTTCTACTAGTCGTTGATGTTCTTCTTGCAACTGCTCATATTCACTCTACAACTCCATACCAGTTCCAGAGGTGATCCTCATTCTGGCATCTTTCATGGCAGTAATTTCCAAATCTGATTTTTCATTTTTCATTTTGTAATAATTTCTTTCTTTCATCAACTGTATTGTTTGTGCCTTGTTGAACTTGGCAATGCTTATGCCCATGTCTGCTGAAGCCACAGAGTCAGTTTCCCCAACGTTAAGGGTCATCATGTGTCCAAAGGCTTTTTCGATATTGATGGTCTTTGGCCTTTTGTGAGGTGGGTATAGTGCCCATATCAACATTGAATTTTCATCAGGATTGAATTTTGACCCTATGTAAATTTCCTTCACACCCTCTATGTTTAACTTGTATTCTCCTTCCTTGTTATGCAAAAAACTATCAAAAATTAAAGAGGCACTGAGGTCCCAACCAGGAAATACTATTACACCAGCTTCAAGTAATAACTGTCTTACCCTTTTAGGGGTCACGTTCTGCACTTCACTGTATATATCATCTTTCAACCTTTTCATCAATTGCTGTTCATTTTCAGGGGTAATATTTGGGATGTCCATTCCCTCAACCTTTTTCCTTTGTAATTATATAAAAAAGATTTAAATTCTCTTGACTTGAAAAACTCATTATCAGAAATAAAGGATTCATAGGCTGTAAGCCTATCATCTTCATCTACACGCAATTCCTTGGCTACTTGTAAGTCCCTGTCAAGGAGTTCTTCCTATTCATCATTCATCATCCGAGAGACTGTTCTCTGCTGTGATTGTGCTTCATTTTCTCCCACGGATTCTTCTTCAGATGAATCATCCATTTCTTGCAACCTTTGCTTTTTTTTCTCTAACTCCATGAAATTTTCTATAACCTCCTATTCTTCTTTGTCTTCTTTGTTCTTAAACACATCTTCCCCCAGTATAGGAACATGGGTGTATCCACTAAGGTTTTGCTTTTTCTTACAAGAGTGTATGTACCCTTCAGGGTCATAATTCATTCTTTGTGCATACTCCTTTAATTTGAATTCATCCAACAACGAAAGATAATAAGATCATTGGTAGTGGGATGTTAGGTTTTCTGGTACATCAATTATAAATTAAGGTCGTATACTGTGGTAATTAACTAATTATACCATTTGTGAATTCCTCTTACTTTTTTATAAAGTTGGCTGAGATTGGGATTTTCACTACATTTGTACATCACAAAAAATCTTGATTGGATGATGATATGAATTGAATGATGTCAACAATCTAGTCGCACATTAACATGGGAATGTGTGGCTTCATTGGTTAAAGAAGCTCATCGTAATGGAGATTCCAATGTTGTATCAAGGAAATGATTTAGCATTAGCGGATTAAGAGATAAAAAGGCATGATAAATATATTAATCAATCTATATTATTTAATTATTTTCAATTATATTGATGTATATATACATTGAGATTGTTTTCTTTGCATACATTCGGCCAAGAATAAATATGTTTATCAACTGATGATATTGCAATAATTTTTACATATTTGACATATTGCAGGTGAAACACCACAAGGCTATGTGGTGCAATGGTCATAAATTTAAAATCAAAATGTTGGATGACATGAAGAAAACTTGTGATTCTGGTATAACTGCGGTCTTTTAGGTGATTAATGTTTCATCTAGAAGCGACATACATCCGTAAGTCCTTAAAAATCTGCTACTTGCGGGATTTTGGATGATATACTCTATGACTTTAAACTTTCAAATTAGTTATGTCTGTCAGTCCAATGGTATAGGCTACAATTGAATGAAAATGACCCCGAGAGAACTGTTATTGAACATGATAATGGATTTACCATGGTTAATACAAGGTCGATCAAGCGAGTTGGAAATGAGCCCTATGTTCTTCCAAGCCAATGTGAGCAGGTATTTTACTCAAAGGTTCTAGGTAAACTGGGTTGGTCATTTGTTGTTAAATATGATCCAAGAGGAAGGCCGGTAAAGTATAATGTGGTGGAAGAATAAGATACCGAAGAACTAGGAAATATATATGTAGATGATGATCAGGATCAACGCTAATATGATATATGTCACAAAGATGTCGAAGAATAGGAACTAGATCATGATGGATGGAGTTAATGTTCATGAAGATGATATCCGTGGTGGATGATGACATTATTGAAACTGATATCAATGATGATGATGATGATATGACCAATCCTTACAATGTCGAATCTAGATCGGATGATACAAACAAAGAGTTGGATGAACAAGAAGATCAATGACATTGAAATGTATGAGTTATTGGATTATATTATCTATTTGATATTAATTTCTTGATAGAATTATATTTGACTTATATGGTTACATAATTAATTCATGATGTTTTTAATTTTTATGCCATTACATAATTAATTCATGATGTACTTTTTAATGTTGTTAATTCATGATGTTACAACTATTGTAGCTCTCCTAGAAATTTCCATATGATCAAATCCTAATTACTCTACATATCCTCATATTATTTGATCATATATTTGGTTATTTCATTTCCAAAAAATTAGCGTATCCTCATATTGACCCCACATAGTGACATGTGAATGGGGCCAATGTTGAATTTTTTTCAATTTGTGCTTGTATGGAGTGAAACTTGACATGGTTAGCCTAGACACATGGGTTGATGATATGGGAGGGTTTCAAGACTCAAACATGAGGTCATGCTATATAAAGGCATCTCGTCCTTCCTAATAATACAAGTTTCCTTATTCTTCGTCTCTTTCATATATTGTTCTTAGCATTTCTTTGGTTAATGGTTTCAAAAGATGAGGCTCTCTAAGCCTCACCTTGGATCTATTACACATCAGTTTGTACATTTTCATTAGCAATGAATATTTATATGATCTTTAAAAAGCTCATTGAATATAAAGATGATAATAGGAAGTTAAAAAAATGAGTATATTTTGTTTATGGAACCTAAACCACAAGGTTTGTCACTCTAATGCTAAAACCAAGTCAAATTAACCCCTAACACCTATTGGAAAAGTCAAAACATTCCTTTCTTTCAAATTCACAAGAACATATAAACCTTTTGAAACCACACATGCATGTTATGAAAGTGTATGGTAATCCTACTTATAGCAGAAGTTCACATGATAAGCTAACCAATGGCACTATATTGGAGGATAAACCCACCTATGGAATTAATTTAAGAGGTAAGGAATTCCTCTTAGTGGAATTTTGAGTCTTGGATTAATCCATAGTGATAAAATTAGTTCTAGTGTTCTTCCCTTGGTGTTATATTTATCTCTACAATTTGCCATACTTAACCATTTCATCATCCCTTTTCCCAAGCTATTTGTATCATAATATATACTTGGTCCAATCTCACATTATCCCCTTAGGTAATTATCCATTTCCTCCAAATTGAATGGAACCTTTTGTACCAATGCATCTATGTTTTCCTACCCTAATGGATCAAGACTTGACATCACCTTAACAATCTTCTTTATGTCATAGCATATCTCTGAAGTGCATTTGGCATGCTTTAGATGTGTCAATATTAACTAGATTGAATATATTAATTTTAAAGTCTCTTAACACATTCCATGACAAGAAAATGACTCATTTGGATTAAGGAGTACTTTCCTAAACCATTCCTTCATATTCAACAACCCCTTCTCACACCCACATCATAATTCATATCCATGTTAGTTGTAATGAGTGTTTTAAACCAACAATCAATGAATCATAAGATAGAAGAAAAATCGTTATGCACAAGGATAAGAATCAAAGAGACTGAAAGAATTGATTCACCAGATATGCTCCCCATTACTGTAATAGATGAATGTAAAAAAATAAGTCATAACAAGAATAGGACCAAAAAAAACTAGGAAAAGAAACCTTGTAGGCTACATTAATAAGACATTGATTGCAAGCATTTCTTCCATGATGTTTAAATGACAAAATATCAGATAGCTCGATCTTTAGTCAAGTAGTATTTCAATCACTAATTCTTAGACACCCATCATGATTAAACATCGCATATCATAAGCATTTTTAACAATCACTAGGATTGTAGATAATATTCAATCATGTCATAGGAAATAAATCATCAAAAATTATAAAGAAAGAGAAAACTGACTATATAAGCTCAACAAGCCACCATACAAAAATTATATTTTGTAGAAAATAAAATAAACTATATGTTGACATAGCATATATATTTTGTATATAAACTATACGTTGACATAGCATATATATAAAATATATATTTTGAATTTTGGCCCCGCGCACGCAGGAGCGTGACATAGCATATTGCGTTGAGACCCTAACTAGAGAGTTGCATCGAGAACCACTACATCTAGCCCCTGAGTGGAGAGTTGCGAGACTTCACTGGATGCGTGTTGCAAATCCATTGAATCAAGGAGGAAGACTAGGAACCATTTGGCAGGAGGAAAGCCAGAGCGAGAGGTGAGGGCACTCAGAAAGGGAGAATCAACCAAGGGACAATGACTGTAAGTGATTTTTCCCCCACATTAGAAATCTTGTTGCAAGTAAAGTGATTTAGACTTTGTTTGTTCCCATCGAGGTGTTACATGCTATATTTTGGTCAATTCGAGCCAATGTCCCATTGGCAAACCCAAGTACTACCTAGTATTGGTGTCTGGTTAGTTTGAACAACCAAGCTTTGAGATGTGCAATCAGTTGGGTGGCCATTTTTGGCTTGTGAACTGCAGTTTTTGTATTTGTCTTAGCATATTTTTTCTACTATAAAATTGAAAGGAATTCTCGTCACATAATAGCACACGAAGTTCACTAGGGTTCAAATTTCTAAACTTCGATGAAATAAATTTACATATTGAGGTCCATAAATGATCAAAGGGACTAAAAATAATACATGGTCCGTGAGTGTAATGAAAAATGCCTAGTGCATGTCCATAAGAGAACGTATAGAAGTACATGATGCAGAGTTAGAGGAAGGAAACAAACTCACACAATCTCATTTGACAAGTCACAAACAATCTTGAACTTTCCTTCTTTTGACACACTTATTCAACTATATTTCCCTTCACAAAACTCAACACAAACACTCAACTTTTGCTTTAGAGTTCCAAACCATTACCAAAACTTCAAACACCTTAGTCAACTTCATCTTGATCAAAACAAACAATTACCCAATCTGCCCTTTCATTTTACCATTAACTCTCTTTATGACTATCCTAAACTTCACAATTTCAACTCAACATAAAGTAATCTGACCCAAAATAGTATTTAGGCTAATATAGACCACACAATTTCCATTCCATTTCACTTCAAACAAATGTAAACCATCTCCCATCCTTTATTCTTGATAATTTAACAAAATCATATATTGTACTTTCATTTTAGTCTCCAAAATAGGGCTATTATTAGATAGATCAGTCAAAGCAATGGACTTTTTAACTTCATGCTTACACCAAACCTTATATCAAATGAGATCAAATTATACCTTGGTAATCTCTTAACCAAAACAACCAAGAACTCACACTTAATCATCAAAAGCCCTTAAAGTTCTTACTGTCACTGGTTCCTTCATACCCTTTTTGCAACACTTGTAGGTCTGCCAACCTATTTTTCAAGGCTTCATTCACAATCTAAGCACTATTACACAATTCTATCCACACTTTTCAATTCCCTACTTATAGATCTAAAAAATATTCAAAATGGGTATCAAAACTTTTACAACACAAGCTTCAAATATTGTTGTCTTAGACAAATTTAGGCCTAATTAGGCTTGCTTTGCATAAGGGTTTGTTTCTTTACTAACTCCTAACCAAAGTACACTTGTCCAATGCTTGGGACATGTTTAGTTTGATTGGTATATGCTCTTCAAAGCATCAAATTCCATTCAAAAATTATTTTCACAAAACCCTAAGGGCTTAACCTTCATAATTACTCTATTCACAGACTGTACACACATTTTTTCAGTCAAGAAACTTCATTCCCTCGCATCTTATCTTTATGATTTTTCCCTAAATCCACTAAAACATGAAAGAAAATTTATAGTAGGATAATCTCACAAGAAACCAGAAGATTCCACCAATTAATAAAGGAGAAACATAATTATTTTTGTCTTTGCTTACCCTAATTGAGGGTTTTAGCAGTCTAAAATAAATCCACAATAACTAACACAAATCTTAACTAAAGTGCATGGAATTTGATGTAACAGGAAGGTGATTGAGATTATTACCATATCCAACCATTCTACCATGCCTTCAAGGCCGTACAATTCTGTACAATGCCTGAAAATGCAAGATTTTTGAAGAAAAATGATTAAAAATTAGAGATTTTCCTTGAACTTATTCTTTATTCAACCACCCTTGAAGTTATAAAAGATACAAGAGCCTTTTTAAAGGAAAAAAAACTAAATTTTAGCCTTCTAATTGCCTCTAACTAACCCTAATGACTCTTCATCTCTTAATATTTCCTTTTTGATTAAGTTGACAACTTTTTAGATTGTTTTCATTTTTGCATTTTTGAACTTAATAAACACCAAATGACCTCAAGATGACCTCAAATATATGATACATGACTCTAATAACATTATTTACAAAGTAGGAACAATAAAATTGAATCAAATTTCAAAACATTGTTTCATAGAGGCCTAATTATGCTAAGGTTCCCTTGCATGAGTACAGGAGATGAAAAAAAGACAAGGAGCCATTAAAAACTTCTAAATATTTCACTGACTCAACCAAACCTCCAAAAGAATAGTACAAATGCCAGCACTAGGGAAAGCCTAAAAGAGAACACGAATGAAAGTGTAATTTATTTTTCAAGTTCCAGAAGAGTATAAATGGTTCAAAGATGTTGTGGGTGTTTGAAAAATGGTGAAGGAATACTGGATGATGGACCCAATTAGCCTCTTTAATTGGATTCTTAAGAAAGAAAGAAACTCCAATACATTTTGGGCTTCTTCTGAGTAGATTCCATATTTTATTATTTTATTTTGGGAACCCAAAAAACCATAGGGGTAGAAACCTATGGATCTTAATCATTAAAGGAAAGGGGTCTATCCATTTAGAAATAGATTGAAAGGATGGTTGCACGAGGGGCTATTTCACATCAAAGGTGGTCCAAAAAATTTCACAGACTAACTAACCAGATGCCAATACAACCTCAGAGGGACTATTGTCTTTGAGGAAGGTGGTCCAAAAAATTTCATAGATAGGTACAAAAAGTAATAGCAACCTTCCACCAACTAACCCAATCAACCTCCAAGAAACAAGACAATGACTCCTCTAGATGCTCCCAAAACCAAAGGCTTCAAAACACAAGGTTGGTGACCCTACAAACCATTCCCATGCTTACTAAGTGATCTCTGATCATCAAACCCTTACAAGGTGTATTGATACATTCACAACTATTGTTACCTCCACATGCATTTGACTAGTAGTGACAACCTTGGTTTTTAATCCTCCAACCCCATACCTTGGGATCACATCACCATGAAATAACTTCATCCAACATCCTTATGAGTGCAGGTACCACCAAATAAGAATTTGTCAGATCTATCTTCCTCGGGCGAGGGAAATTCAGGAAGAGGAGGAAAGTGAGACATGTAGTAGGTCTAAAAGAGGGAGATCAACTAGAGGTCAAAAGATTAGAAGAAAATTTCATAAACGCATGGAATTTTTTCTTGTTGAAGGGGGTCATGTTCTTATAATGATGAGAGAATAGGCGACATCAAGGTTCCCTTGAGGTACAAACATCTATGGAAACAATGGGTACCCAAGGAACTTCCTCCAATAAACACTTATTTTTGTGTCAACGAGAGGATATATCGCATAGCACCATCATCATTACATGGTTTGGGCCTATTTTGCATGGACGGCATAAAGGTTTGTTATGACAAAGCTATCAATTGGATGGAGTATGTCGGACCTCATTACAGCCATGCCATTTGGACACCAGGAGCCAGGAGGTAAGTAAAACAACTTTTCCTAATCGCTGTAAAACCATTGTGGGAGAATGTGCCGCGGCTATTAATTTTTTAAATTACAATCTAATTAAGACACACATGAAGGAATAACAGAAATAGAGTAAATACACAAAGACAACTAAAACGATAGAATTTACGTGGGAAACCCTTTTGGGAAAAAACCCACCACACCAAGCTGTAGCTCTTTGTATTACAGTAACAAAATTATATACAATCAGAAAGACAACCTCATGCCCTCAAATTCAAGTATTTCCACCACTCAAAAAACTCTCCAAAAGCTTTTTCCAATTCAATAAACTCATCTTTTTTCAACTGTGAATTGGATTTGTGCTACAACTTTCTATCTCATTTTCCAAACTATGCATTCTTGGCTTCCACCATTGTTAACCAAAGATGCTTCCATTTGAGTCTTTGACTTTTCCCCCATGCATTTTTTCCAAATATGTAACCTGATGTGCATAAAATCCATCGACGTCATGTTTGAAAACTGCTTCCTGTGATTGTCCCATGATGCTCCACATAGGACGATCAGACCGGTCAAGAGCGTTCAACTCTGTTAGCATATCGGTGAGACACACACAGTGTCTCCCTGATGCCACAGAGTTTCTCTAACATCATCGCTATAGCTTCCCCGAGTCGGCAAGACGCTATAACGACTGTAACAGGTCATAACGAAACCATTGATGTCCAATACGATCCTATCGGCAAAGATTTCCCTTATCGGCGAGACACATAGCGAATTCATCAATCACAGCGAGCAAACAATCTATTGGAAAAACACTATGTCTTCGCCAAGACCTTCTGTCGAGTTCCTTGTGCTACACCGAAGCCCTTGATGAGTCAGCGAGACTTATCGTCTTCGCCAGGACTTCATACCGAAGCCCTCAGTCACACCGACGACTACCATTCGACAAGACCTATACCGAAAGCATCTCATCATCGGCAAGACATTTTAATGTCGCTGGGACATCATAACGAAGCTATTGAGATATCCCAATAACCATATGATAGCTCGACATCGACGAGACATTCTGCAGATCGCCAAGACTTGTGTTTGTCACCGTGACATCTCTCCGAGCTCACTACGCTTTACCGAAGGCTTCTGTCGGCAAGACTTGAGACTTTCGCCATGATGTTTCATCAAGCTTCCAAACTTAGCTCGAAGACATTTGTCGGCAAGACTCAAGACTTTCGTCGAGACATCTCCCCGTGACCTAAGAGTTACACCGATGAGATCAACTGTTGCCCAGAGTTCTTTCGATCGCCAAAGGGTCATGCCGAAAACACAAAGTCACAGCGATAGACTTTTTCGGCAAGACTTCAACCCTGTCACAGCGATAGGATTATATCAAGAGCATCAGAACTGTTAGTCGCCCAGACATGAACACTATCACGACTTTTCCCTTCGGGAGTTTCATGTCAGTAAGGATTGAGGCACATATTCCAACAGATACAATTAGTTCGATATACACAAAGTATGCATAGGTATGCATTGTCAACAAATTATATACAGTTAAAAGATAAGGATCAAAATAAATTAGTGGCTATGTACATTGATGGAAGGCCAAAAGCATCAGGGAATATTGTAGGGTTTATAAACAGTACATGACCTAGGTCAACAAATAAGCAACCCAATTGCATATTCGAGGCGCACGAGGGAAACCGTGTATTCGTATGTGCGATAAAATAAATAACTACAAGGGAAGAGTTGCTAGTCGATTACAATTTGAATCGCATAGATACAAACACAATTACTATGGGGGTGGTACATACTACATACCATTTTACCCAATCTCTAATTAATGACTCCAATATACCATTTTATTATTATGTTTTTTTCGTAAGTCTATTGGTTTCATTTCGATAATGTTTTTTTATATTTAATTTGTGTCAAAGCGGGACATTGATCATAGGGGGAAGGCTCCGGCCTAGAGCTAAGATCGTGATGCATCTTTAGGTGCTTCTACCTGACAGGTTTACCTCATTATAATTGTACAAATTAGATACAAGCAAAATGTTTTATTATGATGTTTTTTTCATAAGTTTATTGGGTTAATTTTGATAATGTTTTTAATATTCTTGTCACAGTCGGATGATCGAGGAAAGGAACCAGCAGTAGAGGAGAGCATTCATAGGGAGGTTCAGTCACTATTATACGATGATGGCATCACATATTCCGCAAACCCTCTGGATATGATAAGGAAAACCCAAAAAAATGCAATGAAGAAATCCTTCAGTTGTTATTCATAGTGTCTCAAACAGATGAGATAAGAGAAAGGGTTAAAATATTGACTGAGAGAGCACAAAACTTGTAAGTTGTCATGAGATCTTTAATTATAACATAAGTTCATTCATGGTTTTATATTTTGTATTCCTTTATGTCATGAACTAAACTATGTGTTGTTTTTACAGGATTTTTTGTGTCCTCATGATGTTGTTGGCTATGATCGTAAACGGAGGTGTTTGCCTAAGGAGTAGGGATTGCTACATAAGGCCGAATCTTGATCTCTCATGCATATACATCACATCATCTCAATCTCTGACTAATGCCTATATTGTTGACCAGCATCGGCAAAATACATATAGCATGCGGTGCATCATGTAAAAAAAAAACACCCTCCCCGGTAGTGAACATACGCCGTAACACGCATCGACATGCACCGGAACGCAGGCCACTAGCACCGGGTGATATTCTTCTACCAACATTCTCGGATCTCCTACGTTACTAGTACTTCCAGAATACTGGTCACTCTAAAGGACTGAGGATTTGGTTCCCATAAAGATAGAGAAGGTCTCTGCTGTACTTTTAAAATGTTTTAATTATTATTATATATAATCCAAATTGAAATTTACTTATTGATCACTCTCTTTATACTATGATCCCATGATCATTTTGTAGGAAATGACGTTTTTATAAATATCTAAATGATATTACATTGAGATATTTCAAATTCCACCATACGTACACGGTGGAATGCCCAAAATGAAGATTTAAAAGATGAGCTCATTAACCGCTTAGTTGTGTTGTTCGGTGATAAAACATTCAACCGAACCAAGGTCCTTAAGAAAGCTGGTACCTATCTAAAGTATGTGAGGGACCAATATAGGTCACATTTAGAGAAGAACAAAAAGTGTGAGTGTCCCCCCATGATTCTGACGAGGGAGTGGAAGGACTTGGTGTCGGATGGAAAGGAGAAGGCTAAAAATAAAAAAAGGAAAGACGCCACTGGACCAAGGAAGGTATGTGATACTATCAACAATGTAATTATATATTGATTACTCTTTCTTTTTACATAATCTAACGTATTTCAAACTTTTCATAGGCTACCTGACACATCAAAGGAAACAAAGGAAAGACTAGAAAAACACGGGCAACACAAACTTGGCTCTGGTGGTTATATGAAATTAGCCGCACGAATTGTAAGTATCAATAAATGAAATATTGCATCCAAATAATAAATTACAAACAATTTTGGTTTTATCACACCATAGAAGCAAAATTCATGATCTTATGCAAAATGCAGGGCTCTAAATTCAACAAAGTGCCCATAGAAGAGGACCTCAAGATTGCCTTCCAGCAAGGCTATGGAGTCGTGGTTGAATGCCTAAGACTCTTGACAGGGCAAACACAAGCTTCCACTGCATCTGATACACAGGTAAATAAACTCAATGAAGTTTATTTAAAATTGAACACTTGTGCAATCTATTCAATATTAATTTCCACCATAAAGTAATTATGTGCCTATTTGTTTTAAATAGGCAAGCAATGATAATATTGCACATGACATTGGAATGCAGCCTAGTGAGGGTGGAGCACAACCTACAGATGAAGGTCATGGTGTGCATCCTGGTACTGGATGTATTCATGTGCCATACAAAATGCACTATGGATTAATACAATTAAACATCTTTAATTACAATTGGTGTAGTAATTAATGTAACCTTTCCTGTTTCAACTTTAGAGCATGTTGAGCATGATCAGGCTAGACAAGATCAGGAACATGATGTGGCCCCATTAGGTAAAGAGAACCACTATAATATTCTTTGAAACATATTTAATTGCAATTGGTGTATTAATTAATGTAACCTTATGTAACCTTTCGTGTTTCAACTCTAGAGGATTTAGAGGGTGTTCAGAATGTTGAGCATGAGGCTATAAGACAAGATCGGGAACATGATGTGGCCCCATCAAGTAAAGAGCACCACTCTAATGTTCTTTTAATTAATGAAATACATGTAACAATAATAATAAAACATATCAATTTAACATTTCTTTGTTATTGCAGTAGACCCCCCCTTGTAGCAGCCTCCATGTTGTGAGTACACGACTAGGCATACATTAAGATCACGAGCAGAGGGCAGAACAACTGAAGTGGGGACAAATGATTTAGAAAATGATACTCCACTTCTTTTTTTAGCTATAAAAAATAAACGAAAAAAAAGTGATTGTAATCATATTATGACAACCATATTTTTGATAATATGTTAATGAATGTTAAAAATTGAAAGAATGAATGTTATATGTTAATCAATGAATGTTATATGTTATTAATGTATGAATGAATGATTAATTCTATATGATCGGGTATGGGGAATTGAGAGTGATGTGGGGGGGAGGGGGGGGACGGGCCAAATGAGCTTCCACCATCATGTGGTTGGCCCTATTAAGTAGAGAATATTAAACTATTCTCAAAATAAAGAGAAGCTCAATAAGATAATGCACTTTTCAATATTTCATTATGCTGCACTTTTAAGCTTATTCATGCAAAGAACAAAACCCATACATATAACCGTATTAGGGAGGGAAGATGTTTGAACGAATAATTTTAAAAAAAAAATTGAAGGGTTTCATCACAATTTTGACGAACATAGCCCGACGAACCACAAAAATTTGTAACAAGGTTGTTGTACACGTGATGTGGTTTTTTTCATAATGGCAACGACGGTTTGCTCCACCTCGTCAAAAAATGGATGAACGTTTGGTGTTTTTTTGACGATTTCAAATGGGCGTTCTACAACGTTTTGTGATTTTTTGCGTCAATAGATGAACAAAGTTGCATTGATTTTGTGACGGACACCGCCAACATTTTCCATGGCGCTGACTGACAATGTTGGGTCATGGTTTCGACATATAAAAATTGGTCTTTAAAGCAACGAAAATCTAGCGACAAAATTTAAATCAGTGTTGCATCGGTAAGTCGACAATAGTTTGTCAATATCTCACCAAACATTTATCGAAATTTTTAGTCAAATACAGTAGTTACAACTCCCATTTCCCTAGTTTGATTAGGCCCCTTTGCCCCATGCATTTATTTTCAAAGCCCATGGCTGACCCAGCAAGTCCCATGTGTTTATTTTCAAAGCTCATGGTTGACCTGGCAAGTCCCATTTATTTTCAAAGAAACATGTATCACATTTACGTTTTCACCAGTGGTCCAGCAGAAGCTTGGCGCTTGTGCTTACATTTGTATTTCTACTATGTAATAATGTGGCATTGTAATTAAATTGTAATAAAATAAATGGTTGTGCTATTAATGTGACATTGTAATTCATTTTATTAAGTCATTTGCAAGTTAAGTGCTATTAATGGTTGTGCAATGTGCTATTAATGTGACATTGTAATTCATTTTATTAAGACATTTGCAATGTTAAGTTTCTAACCCCTTGGCCTCGATGTCAATCCTAGCACATTAAAGTTTAAAGCAAATTTAAAACACATGTTTTATGTTTATTATTTATATCATAAATTTTTTAACCGTTCGATGAACATTTGATGTATGGTTGTAGTTGCATTCTGGAATGAAATGCACAGAGTGCTAGGCTTGCGAAATTAAACCTCTGGAATCACCCTATAACTGTTAGATTAGCAAAGATCAATGGTTTAGAATTTTTTGTCAATGTAGGAGTAAATTATTAATGGCTTGTTTTAAATGTTGTCAGCCATGTACTACCTAATTGTGTACTATGTACTCTATAAGTAATGAGTAGATGGTTTGGTGTCATTCACTTTAATATTTGAAAAAGCAATACTTTCTATTGCTAAGTGATTTTATTTTGAAGTTAGAGGGTCAGCACACAAGGAGATTTAATTCTTCATTTTGCTCATTGTAGTGCACCACCCTATTATGGGTTCCACAGTTCCACTTCCAACAAAGCCATTACAGTAACCCAGTTTCAACTTCAAGAATCAAAATTCAAAATTTGGGTAAGTTAAAGAATTCATGTGGCTACGTTTCATCGTTTGACATTTCTTAAAATCTTATTTTGTCAAACTTTGAAGTTTAGGTTTAGGGTTAAGAGGCTTAAGAATTAAGAAAAATTAAGGACTAATAGGGAATTCACAAATTTCACATTGTTGATTGTATTAGCATGTCTACCACCAGTACCACTAGAGCAATGTTGGATAAAAAAATACATTATGCAAAATTGCTTAAAACCCTAGGTTTCACTGATGAATACCATGATATTTATGATCCTGAAACCTATGGTAGGTGTACCTCAAAAACTTAGATTTTCATCTACATCGGGGAAGGCTTCAAAGCAAATGTAAGTTAATAGTATTAGTGCACCATGGGTAACTGGATTAGAGTGCATGGTGTTACATGAGGTTTTCCCTTACCCAAAATTTATCATGGTTTGTGCCCAAAATTATGATGATAACAAAAGATCAATTGTTAATAAAGATAAAAAAGAAGAATTGTTATCCATTAATGTAGAAGAACTCTGGAAAAGTAAGCTGGTCTTTGCCTTTTGGGAACCAAAAGAATTTAAATTGTCCACATTGACCTTAGAAAGTCATAGTGATTATGAAGGTTGGATGAAGTATGGAAAAATTCTTTCAAATAGAATAGTTCGTGATAGGAAACAATTGAAAGGTGATCATAAGCCTCCTTATGATTTGATATTTTAGACCATGGGTTCAGATACTAGCTTTCCACGCTAGCATTTTGCCCGTGACCGATAGCATTTGGAAGCAAGTGCAAGCCTTGAAATGGTGGTGTATAAAATCCATTATGGTGCGTTCCACATGTCAAATATAATTTTATTGGGCACATTGTAGAATCCATGCATAAACAATTTTTAATGATTAAAGGAGGTTACACAAAGACATTTAGGTTCACAACCTACTTGTGTTATCTTTTTCTATTCAAATTTAGAGGAATGCTTCAGACCAGCAAGCTTTAGATTCAGCCCTATAGTGTAAATGTTGAGCAAAAAGAAAATGGTCTCAGTGATATGAATGGACCCAATGTAATAAGTGATGCATGATTCTCAAGGAACTACAAATTATCTTTGTAGACTATTTTTTGGCTCCATTGCATCAATCAATTACAAATACTCCAATGCCTAGATTTCCCATGTCATGTAGAAACTACATTCAACTAGGAAAAGAAATATAATTCGCCAATTGGTACTTAATGGAAGAATATATTGTGCTAAGATTTTATGGATCAGAAGTACAGCCATACAAACTTCCAATACATGTGATAGAAAGGGTTTTTGCTTTGGAATATGTAAGGCAGATGCAGAGTACTAATGAAAGACACTTTAGCGGTCAAGGGAAGAAGACCTTATTTCCTTCTTTACCTTTTTCATGTGGAAGGATCACATTCAAGAGAAAAGCATTTAGTGTGGCACATGATCTTTTGAAAAAAATTGATTTTGATGCTATCAGTCACTGGAAGTATGATCCATGTGACACCATTAAATCAATGATTGCGCTCAATAAGAATGTTGGAAGTAGAATTCAACATCAAAAGCAAAACCCTGACAGCCTGCCTGGCGAAAAGTGGGGTTACCGAATGGTATTTTTGAACAATTGTTAGCGTAAATTATAAAATTGCATCGAAGACAATGTTAGGGATGGGTAAATTACATTTTATCAAACAAGTCATAAACCATCTAGTAGAGTGAAAATGCCAGATTCTCTAGAGAAGGAAGTTACAAAAAAAAATTGGTCAGGATAAAAAATTACTACCTTTTGGTCTATGAGGAAGGAGCTAGGTGATCCAAGAGCTCTTGCAAAGTATGGAGATAATGAAGAAGATCTTGAGTTTAGCAAATTATGGAATATAGATCATTTGGATGAACAAGAAGATGAAGAAAGTGATGATGAATCTAATGATGATAGGGAAGAAGAAAGCCATGTCAATTTCAAACTTGGTTTAAGTGAGGCCACAAAAGAAGCATTTACTACCTGGGAGCATCCATGGCTGAAAAAATGGGTTATGAAGGTGGTCCTTTGGGGTCCCAAAGACAAGGCCCTTGGATGGTAGCAGATGTAGAGCATAGAAAACTACTTGATAAATCTGGCCTTGTGGTTGGAGGTGAAAAAGTAGACCTAGGGCATATAGGTCAATTTGTTAGAGCTTCAAATCCTCATCCTCATGGTCAGACACAATCATAACTAGGACATGCCCATGGTGGAGGGCTTAGTGCAACCAGCACTGCCTCTGGTGGTGATGGTATGGGTAGTAGTACTAGTAGTGGTCAACATGTGCTACAATAGAAAATTACACACAAGAGGACAACAACACAATATACCACAAAAACACCAGCTGATCAAGGCATACATAAGAGGCAAAGGATTTTGATAGGTCCAACTCCAAGTCACACTACCAGTGGATCCAACACAAAGGATTTATTTCCAAGCACTCCCCCAATGCCAGATAGTTTGACTGCGACATCATTAGCAACTGCAAGTACTCCTATTCCTTCACCATTCAAGCATTCCATTGTTCTTGCATCCCCAGGTTTTGATTACATTGAAGAGTTTAAAAAGAAAATAGAATTGAATAAAAAAGAAAAGAAGCAACCAATGAAGAGTGTAGTGCCCCAACTTAAGCCCTGCGAACAACCATGGCATTACCTACATTTGACACAAGCAAAGAAACTCATGGAGGCAATACAATTTTGTTCCTAATACCAAAAATCCAGGGGCAAATCGGATGGTTCCATCCTGGAATTTGAGAGGTGAACACCCTTCAACCCAAACTCTTCCCGGAATCTGCAACAAACCTCAACGTACCAAACAAGAACAAATTCCAACGGTGGCCACATCATTTCTAAAGCAAGGGCATGCGACTCAACTGAAAAGCTGCGCAGACCGAAGTAAAATCGAGAAAAGCAAAGAGGAGTTAAAGGTGATAACAAGAGCAATGAATTAGAAAAGAATTAAAAAAAATCTGTCTCTACATCAACAAGCAAAGAGGATAAGGTAATGAGATCCAGCAATGAACCTGGGCTAAAAGGCTGGGGATGAGAGCAACAAGAAATATGATGAGAAAAAATCCACTTCAAAAAAACTAAGACTAAGCATTGTGAATAGAAATGCATAGTGGGAACAAAAATTGGAGGAGAGAAAAAGAAATGAAAGATTAGAGGTAGAGCTGATGGAAGCAAAAAATGAAATTAAGTCTTGTCAAAATAAGTTATCTGCATTTTGTAGAGAAAAAATGAGGCATATGAAACAAAAGATCTGGGATGAAATAATGCAGGGGATTGATCATTTGTGTGACATGTTTTAATTGATTTATGCTATCAGACAACATCATAATAAGCTCAACAAATATTTAATGGACAACAAAAATGTGTTGGCATTAGAGAAATCAACAAATCAAATTCAGCAAACAGTCTACAAAGCCAGTGGAAATGTTTTGAAATCAAAAGGGATTACTAATCGGCTTGCTACATCAATGGTGTTGTCATCTGTCATTGAAAAGTGTTTGAGAATGTGTGAAACAAAGGAATATTTGCATTTGGTTGCAGACAAGATGAAGAAGGCGGATGAAAAGGTAAGGAACTTCACAGAGCTTGGTTTGCCAAAGGCTTTTGACACAAATGAGCGATTCGTTGGAAAGAATGATTTCAGAAAGAAGATAGAGGATGCAAGGAAGATTGATTTGGACTAGTTTCATTAGAACCCAGATGTGGTGACCTATTTGGATTCCATCAAACCATTGCTAACCTTGAATGCAAAATTGATTGAAGAATCCAAGACAGGTTCCAATTTGAATCATGAATTGTTAACAAATCTTCAAGTCAAACAGCATCAGTTAGAACAAATGACAATTCCAACACCTGAAGAGTGGAAGTTGCTAGAAAAGGTGATGCAGTGATTTAATTTTTTATAATATGAGTTTCCAAGTTCCAACTCAGTTCTTTGCAGAGTTGTCTTTGAGCAATATTTTGCATTGCCAATGCCTCTATGTATTCCTTCATGTGATAATCAATTTAAAAGCTCAAATTCAAACTTCAGTAATGTGTTGTTGTTCAATTATCTGTATTATTTATTATATCATTTGAAGAAAAAGTTTGGTAGTGGTTTCAAATTCTAGATACACTTTAAACAGTTGTTGATGTCCATTGTTGTATATGCTACTAATACTATTGTTAATATGTTATTAATCTAATAAGCATTGAGTTGAGTGATGAATTGCTAAGTACATGCTCAAGGTTTACTTTTAACACAATTAAAATATGAACTATAAGGTGATTTTAATTCCAGGCATCCATAATCTTAGTGAAATTGCATTACAATTCACACATCAATACTCAATCTCCATGACTACTTAGCAGATCCACTAAACATTTATATGAATTCATGCTTTAATCAAGGTACTTTAACTAGTTCATTAAACCAGAGCCATAATTAAAACTTACATCAATGCATATTGCATAATATTAATGACAAAGAAGATTAATGAAAGATCGTTGATCAAATTTCATTAATAATTCATGTAAAATGTTGCAGCTGGAGAGATGATAGACTCAACATAAGGGAGAAAAACAAGCTTAGTCACTAGTCCTCATAGTTTTGTAACCTTGTCGCAGAGTTCTAAATTTTCATAACTTCCCGATTCCATGACTTGGTTGATGGTTCACTTTGTTGAGTTGCAAGTCTCTCTTGGTCATCTTTCTAGTCGGTGGGTCGAAGGTTTCAAAAACTTTGAAACTTCATACTTTGGTTCTAAGGTTCCAAGTTTCAGTGACCACGCTACATTATAGACTTATCTTACCTTTCAAAGGCGTCGTCATCTAACACTTCATTGAATGCTATGTACGGAGTAATATAAAATATCACAATTTCATGGAATACAACATAAAATATCATCTACAATTTGATTTTGGAATATGATTCATGAAGTGCAATATAAAATAAAATATCATGAAGTGCAATGATTCACAATTTCATTGAATACAATATAAAATATCATCAACTACAGTATGGAACAATGGAAACTGATCCATGAAGTGCAGTATAAATACCTAAAAGTTGTTAATTCTCTTCCATTTCCCAAACGAATTCAAGGTCCTCAAACTGACGTTCATCATCAGATAAAGTAAAAGAGTCGTCTTGAATTTGATTCCAAGTCTGCTCTTCATTTTCTTCGACCTATGTCTCAAATTCAACATTCATCGTGTGATTTGTTTCAATTTCATCTGTCCTAGTTGCACTGCCACCAGTACCAGCGTTTGGAATTGGAGTGTTGCACAACCCGGTCCTTCTTTCACATGTGGACCTCCAGATTGCGAGTGCCCTTTCAAAAGGAAAATTAAAGACATTATACATAGTTCCTTTCAACCTCAAGCAATTTTCCAAATTCTTCTCTAGTTTGTTTCTTAACTTTGATTTCAAAAATCCCAATGTACTGAAAACTCTCTCATCCTCCACCGACCCCAATACCATTGTTTGACATAAATCAGCAAGTTTGAAATATTCTGATATCGAACCACGCAATATTTCACTCTAACCTAAGTTTGTCTAAACCTTTTTTATTGATCCCGGTTCAAAGACATTCTCCTTGCCCATGGATTTATATTGGTCCCTCATAGTTGTTGCAAATCTCCCAGATTGTTTTCTAAGCTTAGCTTCATTTAAAATTCCTTCTATTTTTTGCTCATCGTATGTTACACTTTTTGAAAATTGTTCGATCAATATTTTTACTTGATCATGAAAATATTTTGGGTTCTCTCAATTTCCCAAAATTGAGGATACACAATATCCATGGGTTCAAGTATTTCATGTCGAGGGAATCTTTCACGTATCTCTAAGGAAATAGATTTTTCAATTTCCTTCAAATTATCACCATCAGATTTAACAATTCCTTTAAAATCTTCCTCCTTAACAGCTACTTCTCTACTAGAGCGCATGGCTATCTTACAATGGTACATTGGTATCTCATATCCACATACACAGATACATAAGTGCATTACCTCCTGCATTGAACTGAAATACCAATGATTATTTAAATTAGTAATTTTCACTACATGATAAATGATTTGCCAGACCCTGTGTTAATCTTAGATATAGATGATCGAGGGGTCCAAGCATGTATGTTTAATGAGATTGAATATTCATTAATATACATGGTTTTCTCTTTTAAATATCTTCTTTGCCACAAGATTTTTCTATCCCACCTAAAGCATGGAGAAGACCAGCCAAAAGTCAAGAGTGTCTCTATATTGCTTAACCTATGTAAGAGGTCAGGAGCTTTGTCTACTGTGTTGTGATGCTTGTACATCACTCCAATCAAAGATTGATATTTTGAAAGAACTCGTTGTGCCGGTCCATGTAGGGAGATCCATATAGTATTGATATCCTTGAGAAGTTTGTTTCCTGGTGTTATTCCCCCAGCAAAATTTTGAAATTCTACGAAACGTTTGGGACTTCGGTAGAAGTATGTGTGGATCTTGCAGACTAGATTTTCAACTTTTGATACTGTAGGAAACTTGCTTACAATTTTGAATGCTAAATTCATTCTATGGGCTATGCAGTGAATTCCAAGCATGTATGGTGCACAAGGAGTTTGTAACTTTTTACAAACACTGGTCCTTTGACCTTGCATCACTGCAGCTCCATCAGCTCCTACACATACCAACTTGTTGGAAATTTTCAACTCATCCATACTTGAAATTTCATTCAAAGATTTCTTAACTAGTTCAAATATATTTTGCGATGTTGAATTGTCCTTCATTTTATGAACACAGAGAAGATGAGCTTGGTGAACATGTCGTTCTACAGTATACAAATGCATACAGACCGAAGAAGTATTGTCTACCGCAGTAACTTCATCTAAAGATAATGCAATGAAATTTGAATCTTTTACTTTCTCCTTTAAATCTTCCTTTTCAACTGTAGCAAGATAGTTTTCCCATTCCCATCCAGCATTTACTGACCAATGTGACAAGGGATAGTGAGGAACATTCAAAAAAGATAATAAACCAGAATATTCTAGGTAGTCTGTCATAGGACGCCCTCTGGACAAAATATGAAAAACAACACTCATCTGAACAGTTTTTGACATGATATTTGTTGCTTCCATTGCTTTTCCAAATTGAGCCTCAAGTGTACCTTTACATGCAGTAATGTTCGACATTCTTTTTTCATGCTCTTCATAATCCGCGGCATACCTAACATGAAGACATTTTTCCTTTGATTTCCATCATACGACTAATTGTTCTTTTTTGTCTATGATTTTCTTTTCATAAACTTTACTGATATGCTTTTCTATAGTGTCAATCTTTAGCTGCAACGTCTTGGCTCTTCCACATTTCCAACTACAAATTGTACATTTAGCCAATGTTTCCTTTTCAACATCGTTTTCATTGTCGATTCCCACTAGTACCATGAATGGGTACTTTGACAACCAACCAAGTTGAAAATTCCTTGTCATTTCCCACTCGCGCCCCATTTTTTATTTTATTTTTATTTTCTTGCTACCAACATCATCATCCTCATCCAAGTCAATTATCTCATTCTGGCTAATCGGGCCCACAATATCCCTTGGAACATCTTCTGCGGTATTGCCATCTTGATTTGATACGTTTTGATTTAAATCAATGACAATCTCAACTTGAACTTCCAATGGCAGTGAGGTATTGTGAATGCTACCAATATTTGGTGGAAGAGTTGATGATGTAGCTCCATCTTGACCTGATGGATCAAAAGCTTTGGCAATTCCAAAGTAATATTGTATGGTATGTCTAAGTTTTTGGCATTTTGATGGCCTCCCAGTCTCTTCACCACCCTAAGGAGCCTAGGGAGCAGCAGGAGTCTCTTCACCACCCTGAGGAGTGGTAGGAGTCTGAGGAACGGCAAGAGCCTTACAACCCTAAGGAGCGGCAAGAGTCTGAGGAGTAGCAGGAGTCTCTTCACCACCTTGAGGAGCGGCAGGAGCCTTACCCTTGCTACTCGAGTCGCTCAACATATTGATCTATGATTCGCTTGACATATTCATCTCTCACTTCGAATAAAAACTGGAAAAAAATGTCTTCTTGTTTAAGGATAGAGAATAATAATATAGATCCCATTCCCTACTCAATATCATCTTTAAGACTAAAGCACGACTAGAAAAGAGAGAAAGAAAACTTATTAACTTATTAACTTATTATTATAACTAATAACACTATGAAGAAATGATCACTCACCTTTAAGTCTACGTTTTTGGCTTTCGCTGACTTCCAAATCGAGAAGTAGAACCTTAGAACTGAACAAAATGTGTAAGAATAAATGACACTTTCGATTGTATTTATATCAATCCATGATTCCATATTTGGAGAACTCCGCAGGATTTTTAAATGGTATATTAAAAATTTGGCGAATCCTGCGTGCTTATACAACAATAGGTTGTAATTTTTAAGGCGAAATGTGTCCTCAAATGTAATTATTTTTTAATGTTATTGGCGAAATAGGTCCTCATAAGCAACTATTTATAAATTTTAATTGGCGAAATGGGTCTTCACAAGCAACTATTTGTAAATTTTAATTGGCGAAATGGGTCCTAATACAATATTGTTTTAATAGTATTGGTGAATATGTAGGTGTTTTATTAAATGCTTTCGGGATTCCAAGAAAAAATATTAGTCGTCCAATTGAAATGCATAGTTTGACAATGGAGAATTTGTTGCTTAAATATGCCTCATAAAAAAATTCATTGGCGAATGGACATGCATTGGACCTATAGTTCATAAAATCTGGGCAATTTGGACACCCTGTTGGGTGCGAGAAATTTTCCAATTTCGACTTGGTTGATTCCTAGAATTTGCCAATTGCGAAGATTCACCACTAAAGTTTTCCCTAGTTCTTTGGTCACTCTCATAATGAAGATTTCTTATATCCTCCTATGATGATAAAATCTCTTATTCAACTATAGTTTATCAAGGTACTCAAAAACTGGTACTTGATCACAAGGGAGATTACTTGGCCTCAAGCCTAGCCAAGGCCTAGTATTTGCAATTGCATAAATCAAATAAGAGGACATGGAAAGTTCCCTATTTGTAGTAAAGTAAACCAGCTGGTTGTGTAACCTATCACTAATAAGTGTTTCCCAATCTAGAAACTAAGTTCCTTCGAGTATAATTTGGATAAAGAAATACATCCATTCTTGAAAACCAAAGGCATCTTCATTTCCTCGAACTCTATTAAGCAACAAAATCATGTCGGATATCTCTCCAGCAAAATGGTTCATGTGTAAATTCTGAGGTAGCTGAGATTTACCTCCCCTGGGTTTCACCAACCAACTCCTTGCCATTATGTTTTGATAATATCACTTGAGCAAAAACACAATTTGAGCACTAGTGAAATCCATGGGCGAGTAGGGTTCTCTTTTTGGAATTCTCAAACATGAGGCAAAGGTGTCTCTTTTAATTTTAATCACGAGGCGGTTGTCCTCAGTTCTTATTTCCTGAGTCTGAGCATTATAATTCCTTATACATTCTAGAATCAATTATGGGCATTGAACAACTACGGGAAAGGTGGCTGCCTCTACCAATCTTCCTTCAATTACCCTCTATGTGATAGGTGGTGGACTGGGAGCACTGAATTTTTCTTTAAGCTCATTCATATTTATTGGCCCTAGCTTAGTATCTCCTATTTTAGGAATGTCACATGTTAACCATGTGGCGTACTCATACCCTTGACACTTAACTCTGGCCATTTCTAGACTACTAGGGTTAGAATGAATTTTCACCAAGTAATTTAAAATGTAGGGGAAAACAAGACTGAAAATTGTATGCTCATAAGGAAATGATAAGGACAAAAATACCTCAAAATGACCTTGGACTCTGAGGGCGGAAATCTACATTGGTGTGCTCTCTCTCTTCACATCTCCTGGAGTGAATGTCGCAACTAAAGAATGTATGTTCTTGGCATGAATTTCCCTTTTAATTCCCTACGAGAAATGTGTAAGTAGATAAACATTAAATGCAATTCTCCATCATGTTGGCACGTGCCAAATTTCACATCACTACCTCAATATAACCACTTTTAAAAAATTTGAAAAGGAATGGCTATGCGGGCGAGGAAGTGAGTAGTTCACATAACCTTGTAAATCACTGCCCAAGTTCATACTCGATCGCAAAACACCGCCCGCTGAATGAAGTTAATTTTTTTTCTCTCTAGGCGATAAATGGGAGAGTTCAATGAACTCAATAACACACCACCAACACTTCCTTAGCTTGAAAATAGACCAAAGCGATAATTTCATCAGTTCATATAACTAAGAAAAACACCACTAGTGCTTTCAAAACAAGTAGGAAACGCTACAGAATGAGCAAAGGGGGAGTTATATTAACTTAACAAATTGCCACCCGAGTTATACCAAATGCTCAAAACACCACTAGTACATGAATTAGCCAAAAAAAAATTAGAAAGCAAGATTTTTTTTTAGGGGGGGTGCAAAAATTAGGTAATAGTTTGGAAGATATTAAATTTTCATCCTGAGGAATTTCTTTAATGAAGTTTAAAATTGAAAATTGAGGCCCTTCAAAGCCCTAAAACAGGGTGCAAAATCTTTGATTTTATAGACTTGGTGAAAGATTGTTGTAGATCACTTCACAAGCTTTCCAACAGTATATTACAATTGAAAATTTGATGGTCAGATCGAAAGTTATGACCCCAAGAAGTTGTAAATATATAAATATAAAAAAAAATCTTCTAGAGCGGGAAAAAGACGGTGGAATTTCTTGCACCAAAATGGGGTTACACCTTCCAGAATATTCTAAGGAAGTTACACTTCTTGGATAAAGAGGGAGAATAGGGGTTACATAAGGGAGCTCCAATAGTGTGGATCGTGGTTTTTAGCTTGCAAATTTCTATAATAAGAAGGCCCATGTGGCCGTAGTATGTTATTTTTTGAGTATTGTACTTTCACTTCATCAAGATAATAGAATTCAAGTGTTTCTTTCAACATTTTATGTTTATCTCTCTTGTTTATTTGTGTGTGTGTGGTTTTGTAAGGGGAGTACCCTCATCAAAATCAAAATATCATCCAAATATACTATGACAAACTTACCAAGGTATAGTTTCAGCACTTCATTCATCAACCTCATGAAGGTACTTGGTGTATTTGTCAAACCAAATGGCATCACCATCCATTAATACAATCCATCCTTTTTTAAAAGTGGTTTTCCATTCATCCCCTTCTCTTTTGCGAATTTGATGGTACGCGCTCTTCAAATCAAATTTTGGTAAAATACTTAGCCTCACTCAAACAATCCATCATATCATCCATTCATGGCAAGTGAAACCAGTACTTGATAGTTATTTTGTTTATGGATCTCGAATTTGTACACATCCACCATTCACCATCCTTATTTGGTGTCAGTACCATTGGAACACATGGACTTAAACTTTCCCTAATCAGCCACTTATCCAACAATTCTTGCACTTGCTTATTTATTTCATCATTCTCCATGGGTGTCATTTGATATGGTGCTTTGTTTTGCAAACTTGCACGGGGAATCAAATTCATACAATGGCTTATACTTCTCATTGGTGGCAATCCATCGAGTAGTTTCTTCATCATTATGTCTCCATATTCTTCCAAGAATTTCTGAATTTCCATTGGTATTTCTTCATTTTCTTTCATTGCCCCAACTGCTACAATCTTTGGAACAATAGCAAAACATTTTCCTCCTTCCTTCAAGTCTTTCAAAAATTGTTTTCCAAAAACAAAACAAACCTTGGAGCTTCCCTCCACTTCTTCCTTTTCTTGGATTGGTTTCAAGGTATATCCTTTGTCATCTTTCTTAATTCAATATGTATTTGTCCACCATCATGAACAACTCTTCAATCAAATTTCCATGGCCTTCCCAAAAGTAGATGGCATGCATCCATTGGCATCACATCACACATTATTTTATCCATGTATTTTCCAATTTGAAATCTCACAAGATATTGCTCACATACCATCAAACTATGATCTTT